>SJJU01000410.1:0-88618 GCA_012932125.1 Conopomorpha cramerella
AATCCCAAAGAGGGTAGGCAAGCAAGTACCCACGGTTCACCAAGCGTATTTAACCCAACGTGACAGGGGGTGAGCCATCGCCGTTATAGGGTTCACACACCTTGTGGTGTGCGGGTTTCATCACGATGTTGTCCTTCGCCGTACGAGCGGTGCGTTGCGTACATAGGCTCTGAAAAAGAGTCCCATTGGTACACGTCCAGTAGCCGGTGTCGAACCCGGGCCCTCCCGGTTACAAGTCAAGTGTCCGACCAACTGGACTACAGACGCTCTTCTAATCGATGAAAAAGTGTCTTAAACCACGAAAAAATGTTCATGCAGTCATATACACACTTTAAGTCTTTAAATCCCAAAGCGGGACAGGCAAAGGCAATTACTAAGCAAAAGCTTACAGTTTACCAAATGTATTTAACCCAACGTGACAGGTGGTGAGCCCATCGCCGTTATAGAGTTCATACACCTTGTGGTACGCGGGTGTTGTCATTATGGTGTCCTTCACCATACGAGTGTTGCGTTACGAACATAGGCTCTGAAAAAGAGACCCATTGGCACACGTCCAGTAGCCGGACTCGAACCCACGACCTCCATACTGCAAGTCAAGTATCCGACCAACTGAACCACAGATGCTCGTAAACTTTTCAATTTACGAGAAAATTAAATATTAATTTTACAAAAAAAAGGAAGGCAAGTATATTTGGCCTCTAATTAGTAAGCCATAGGAGATCTCAAGGTAATCTTTTGTAGACTTAATCTGCGGGTGTTTGTGTATCCTATTACATACATAATACTTCCCTTCATTCCATAACTCCGGAACGGGTGGACCAATTTCGCTAATTCTTTCTTTTTCAATTCAATTCAATTCAAAGATTTTTATTTCAGACCATGGTCCATAGGGTTAGTAAGTCTTTGTTGTGCTTATTAATGACAGCAGAAGGTTCTTATGAAAGAAAAAAATGACATCCACTGCTGGGCACAGGCCACCCTAGATATTCATATTAATATATGAATCCTTCCTGAATTAGATATTTTTATCCCTCAATTGTCTTGGTTTAGGAAATGCCTAACCAAGTTTCCAATAAATAGCTAATTACCGTAATGTATATGTAATTTGTGTCATTTATTTAAGTACCTAACTGTTATTTTAGGTCTATTATTTTAAGTTTACTTACCAATATTAGTTAACCTATATTTTTTCTGTGTACTCATACTTTGGAATACGATTTAAATCCGACAGTTTTTCATATGTATAATTATGGTGATGTACTAATTGTATTCTGTTTTGTGTGCCAATAAATAAATAAATAAATAGTTAAGACAGTACAACGTCTGTCGAGTCCACTAGTACCTTCATAATCTTGAGTTCTTGTTAACAAATACAGAATAATTAAAATAAAGACCTCAATATTGTACTCTCAGGTATGGGCTGATGATGATGATTGTACTCTAGTAAGCTGAAGTGGAAGTGCTAGGGAGAGGCCTTAGCTCAACAGTGGGAAACAAACCAAGCTAAAAAAAAATAGTACTCTCATGATGAACTTTCACTATGAAAATAAATAATAAAATTTTAACAACAACACACACATTGCCTTCATCCCATGTTAAGTAGCTAAAGCACTTGTGTTATGGAAATCAAACAACGAGATATATTTACTATGCATTTTTTTTCATTTAAATATATACTTATATAAATAAAACACCCATACACATCCGACAAGTACTTACAAGCTCATTACCGAAATACCTGTCAGCGGTGGGAATCGAACCCACGACCCTACGGAATAGTGGCAGACATGCTGACCACTACACCAACGGGCCCATCATTAAACAGTAGTGTCTGTGAATAAACGAGCGCCGCGGTGACGTGAGATACGTCCATACAAATACAGGGTGATTGTTTTCATTTTCCGATGACCAACATACAAGGCGCCTCACTAAAAAAACATCTTGTATTAGTCTAATTCCGGCTACTGGACGTGTACCAATGGGACTCTTTTTCAGAGCCTATGTACGCAACGCAACGCTCGTACGGTGAAGGACAACATCGTGATGGAACCCGCACACCACAAGGTGCGTGATCCCTATAACGGCGATGGGCTCACCCCCATCACGTTGGGTTAAATACGCTTGGTGAACCGTGGGCTTTTGCTTTAGCAAGTGCCTCTACCTACCCCGCTTTGGGATTAAAAGGCGTGAAGTGTTATTTTATTAGTCAAATTACTGTACCAGCTCTTTTTAAAGTACCTACCTGTATAACGTTGATGCAGTAAGCAACGCCGGGACGGGACATATTTATGTTTTTTAATATTCAGCGTTTGGAAGAAAGACACGTGTCTCCGTTGCAACCTTGCCTTATTCAACCTGACTCAGCTCTCGTTGCCGTGACACATATTGCGTTGTATTTCTGACTACTCAGCAGCACACGCGGGGCCGACGCTCGAGCGGCGAAATACATAGAAACATACATAGTTTCACATTACGAAATATTATGACCTGGAATGTACTTAGGATAGTGGTCAGAGCACCTGTCTCTAAAACGATGGTCGCGGGTTTCAATCCCGCCTCTGATATAAAGCTTTAGTGGCGCTGAGGGATTTGTTGTGTGTGTCTGGGTGTTTTATTTGTCTACTAACTAGCTTTCCGCCCGCGGCTTAACCCGCGTGGACCTCGGTTATATTGCTGTACATACATACATACATTCACTTCATGCCTGTCTCCCAGAGGGGTAGGCAGAGACTACAGATCTCCATTTGTCACGATCCTGACATACCCCTTTCGCTTCATCTACATTCATACATCTTTCATACACGACCTCCGGTTTCGAGTACTTTTCACGCCACCTTCGGTCAGGACATCACCAATCTGGTCTGTATATGTATATTGCTGTATAAAGGAATATTTTTGTTTTCTCTCGGGAATATCATTTTTTCAGGGATAAAAAGTATCCTATTATTTAAACCGGACTTCTAACTATACGTCTGCAAATTTATAATATTAGTATAGTAAGATTGTACCCCGTGCTTACCCACGGATTATTCCATTTCCGCTGCAATCTCGGGATCAATTAACAAACGTAATTAATAATTATAGTCAAATATACAGGCTGACTGTGGGTTCATGATCCGACAACATTTTCTAACTCAGAAAAGGAAATCTTTGGAGGAGGCCCTCGTCCAGCAGTGGACGTCATGTGGCTGATGATGAATACACGTTAACCATTAATTATTGCGGAGCTGATTTCGCTAATTCTTAGTAATTGTCAGAAGAATTATCATAAGAAAGATAAATGTAAAAACGGAAAATTATACTCATTCTTATATTATACTAATAACTAGTTAACCCGGCAGACGTTGTTTTTTTTTCTTAACACAATGAACAAGCGTTTGACCACCATCCTGGCTGATGTTAAGCAGCGATGTGGTCTACGATGCAGCGCACTTGTTCATACCTATTTATCCACGACTTGAAGACCTTCAGACTGTACTGCTTAGGAAACACAGACGGTTCGCACTATGAAAGTAGACGCAAACCGTTTGGTTCGCGTAAATAGTAAATCCACCTGGTACGAATTGTTTTTCCAATATACATTTTTAATATTGTGTCCCTATTGTTATATGAATGTATTATACATATAAACCTTCCTAAATAATCACTCAACCTACTAAAGAAAACCGCATCACAATCCGTGGCGTAGTTTTAAAGATCTAAACATACATAGGTACAGACAGCGGGAGGCGATTTTGTTTTATACTCGTACTGTTAGGGTCACAGGTCCACCGCCGAAATTAAAGATGAGACGTTTGTATCGAAAAGATATATTAACACATCAGAGTAAAAGGAATAATATATAAAGATAAAACGAAAAACCAAACACCAAGAAAAATATAACACAACAGTGACAACTTATGTCGAAATATATTAACTAAATTCGTAGACCACATCGCTGCTTAACGTCAGACAGGATGATGGTCAAACGGTTGTTCATAGTGATTAAAAAAAAATTCAAAATATATACAAAAGGAACGTGGGTATGGAAAATGAGCCTACATCCAACACGTACTATGTAATGAATCATTAAGACAGAACGTATGTCGGCTGCGGTAGTTATTGAACCATTTCGATGTTGAATATAAAATGGATCATATTTGCCTAAGCTGATTTTGATACACTCGTTTTTGGGGCAACAGGGAGCCCCTTATTAGTGTAATTCGCAGGTAGACGCGACACCCGACACCGCAAGGGGGGGGAGCGGGGCAAACAGAACTATTCTCGCAAAGTACGTAAATGACAGCTCTATAAATCGGGTTACCATCGGCCTCTATGGGGTTAAGAGGTTTTACCCCAAACCTCGCCAGGGACGCCTTACAACTGTGTCGATTACTGTTTTCCGGGACGGGGAGCAAATGCATGCTTCTACACTTTAGGTAGGTAGTGAGGGGAGCACGAAGATTTTTGTTTAATCAATGATATTGGGTGTAAGTGGCAGATTGTGTTTTTATTTCCATTTGCTTAGGCAAATACCCACACATAGCAAATAGGGCGGCTCACTTCTTAGGAGTATTTTCACCATGAGTACTCGAATTGGCTTGTAACCTGGTATAAGAAAAATGTTTATTTACATCTGCTACAATAAGTTTTTTATGGTAAATGTGTCACCCATTTTTTATTGTTTATGTTTATTTACTAACTTAAGAAATAACACACATGTGAAAAATAGTAATAATAAAAGAAACAATAGGAAAAACAATCATTAATACACACATAAGATAAGCACAAGGCATTCAAAAGCGTACCAACTGGCGCTGAGCAGTACCTACTGAGCGTGTGCCAGATCTCAAGCCAGCAATTTATTGCAAATGTGTAATATATCCAGCCAAACCATGCCTTGTGATGACGGTGCATAGAATACATGTGTCATCCTAGTCCAACATTTGCCGTCTTGGGAGTCGTAAGAGGCGACCGACGGAAGTCCACAGGACGGGCAACAGCGCTCTCTGTGAGTTAAACCACAACACCACTGCGATCGCCAACCCTCCTGCCAAGCGTGCCGATTATTGGCATTTCACCTCAAATGAGGGAAATCATTGGGGGAGACCCTCGTCCGGCAGTGGATGTTACGTGGCGGCTGATGATGAGCATGGGTTTCATCACTCTGCCTGGTGCCAAGTCCGAAATAAAGCACCCTCTACTTTTCGGTTCTTCAAACATCATCAGCAATAGGCACTATAGGGAGTACGGCAAATTTTGAGAAGTGTGCTACGGAGTTGCATAACCTAATACCCCCACCGCGGTTTTACAAAAAGGACAACCAGGAGAACGGCAAAACGTCATCCATACCAGGTGGATTTGCCATTTACGCGAACCAAACGGTTTCCGTCTACTTTTGTAGTGCGAACCGCCAGGATGTGGAACCACTTGCCGGAGTCTGTGATTCCTGCGCAGTACAGTCTGAAGGTCTTCAAGTCACTGGGGTGAATAGGTACCTACTGAACAAGTGTGCTCCATCGTAAATCACAATCGCTAACTTAACATCAGGCAGATGGTGGTCAACACGCCTCTGTTTCATTAGTGAATACAAAAAATGTACATTCTCGTGACAACCATGTCCTGCTCCTGTACTTGTATGCGGTCTTTTCACAAATAATTGCAACTGTTTTACCTA
This sequence comes from Conopomorpha cramerella, assembly GCA_012932125.1. Taxonomy (NCBI): domain Eukaryota; kingdom Metazoa; phylum Arthropoda; class Insecta; order Lepidoptera; family Gracillariidae; genus Conopomorpha; species Conopomorpha cramerella. The sequence continues at coordinate 5,657 of SJJU01000410.1, forward strand.
CATTAGACATAAAAATTAACAAGAGCGGTTCTGTGGTCCAGGTTGGTCGGACATCTGACTTGTAACCGCCGAGGTCCCCGGGTTCGAGTCCGCCTACTGGACGTGTACCAATGGGCCTCTTTTTCAGAGCCTATGTACGCAACGCAACGCTCGTACGGTGAAGGACAACATCGTGATGAAACCCGCACACCCAAAGGTGTGTGAACCCTATAACGGCGATGGGCTCACCCCCTGTCACGTTGGGTTAAATACGCTTGGTGAACCGTGGCTACCGTGGTACTTGCTTTAGCAAGTGCCTCTGCCTACTCCTCGTGCTAAAGGCGTGAAGTGTATTTTTTTTTTTTTATTTTTACCTACATTATTTTCCGCTGTATTCAGAAAAAGTTGAAACGTTGACTTAGGTACTTGACGTATTTCCGTACTTTGTCTGACAGTGCAATTTGCCATTTCACTTACATTTGCAATTTGAGACATTCACAAGCGGCGCAAAAGCGCTGTTTAAAATTAAAAAGAAACCTAATGTCTCCATTTACAGTACAATTAAAATAGATGAATGTGCATTAAAAAAGTAAAGTAAGTAAAATTAGTTCATTTCACAAACCAAATTTAATAGTAATAATATTTTCCACTAGCTGTACCGCGCGGTGTTACTCACTTTTTTTTACTGTCCCGTGGGAATTTCAGGATAAAGTATAGATATGTTAATCACGTAGAATGTAGCATTCTAGTTGTGAAATAATTATAGAAATCCGTCAAATAGTCTTGGAGTTTATTCTTTACAAATATGCATACGAAAATACTATTCACTTTTAGCGCACGTAACATAGCGTCGCAGGCAACTTTAACATTAAGCTGAGTCAAAGCCTATTTTCTTCGCGTGAAGCACGGCACACAGTACAATACTCATGTCCTATTGTTATTTAATTTGTTGTTATGTTTCATTGTGTATTTCGTGTTTCATGTGAACTAAATAAATGTCTATCTACCTATCTATTCACTGGCATATCGGCACGAAGATTATCAAAGATAAAGATATAACCTGAATTAATATGTAGTTAGGTATTCACCGACGCGACGGCACACAAACCACAAGTCGGGGGTACACTGCGCGGGGTTACGCCGACTGGGGTCAAATCCCAATCCCGTGAGTCCCGCAACCGTACAACATTAACCACCTCCGAGTGTCGCATTACCGACGTCTCATCAAATAGCCAGTAAAGTTGCTCATATTACGTAAAGAGGCCGTAGTCAGGCATCTGCTCTATTGTCTATGGGCCCCCGGATTTGGAGCCCCGGCGCCCCCTGTCGGCTTCTACGCAGTAATTCGATTGCAAGAGTGCACCACCGGCGGCGGCGGAGGCGGCGGCGTGCCGCGCGGGGCGAAAGTAGGTCACCTATTTGAGGGTGCAACTGTACATGACAGGCCTACGACACAACGACCCGGAGACGGGGAGAACGGGATTCGTGGCCTTGTAATACCATGATAGGCTCACAAACTAGATAAGCTAGCAAGATTCTATCGCGTGTACTGGTCAAAGATATGAATCACGTGACAATAATGTAGTATTACTGTTTTTGTTTGCACAGACACTACTAGTGTTATTCTGAAACGTAGCGCTAAACCAGAGGCCTGGGTTTGGTAGCCTGTAGTTTAGTTTACACGTCAGTTTATTTCACAACTGTTGACAACTTGACATGGACATTTCGTGACGTTTGCTAGCTAGCCCACCGATAAACTAGGCAACCCCTCGGTTTATCGTACCTTAAACCTACCTTAACCTATGGGTTATCCCTGGTCTGTCACTCTGAATATACTTTTCCGTAAACCAGTGCTAGCCCGCTGTCTAAATTGTAGGCTAACTCTGGCCCGGGGTTAGTGCAACGTCTCTGAATAACACCGTACATGTTTAGTTTTGAAATAGATTAAAAAGAGAATAATACTTTAAACACTTCACGCCTTTTAAATCCCAAAGTGGGGTAGGTAAAGGCACTTGCTAAAGCAAATGCCCACGGTTCACCAAGCGTATTTAACCCAACGTGACAGGGGGTGAGCCCATCGCTGTTATAGTGTTCACACACCTTGTGGTGTGCGGGTTTCATCACGATTATCTTCTTCTTCACGTCCTTCACCGTACAAGCGTTACTTTGCGGACACAGATAGGCTCTGAAAAAGAGTTCCATTGGTACCCATCCAGTAGCCGGACTCGAATCCGCGGTTTCGAGGTTACAAAACCGACCAACTGGACCTTACGTTACTTCTTACAAAAACACTGCTCTGTTCCACTTTCAACAAAGTATATTTATATTTTATTTCCTGTATATTTGTACTTAAGACGCGAATGTAAGCTTCGTTTTTAACTCTTTCCCGGAAAGTAAACGCCTATAGACGTCATAACAATAAAGCGTCTATTTTACTGTCCGGCAATGTGTTAAACCCTAAATGTTCGACGAAAGGAAATTTGTTTGCGACGTTTGTTAACATTTCGTGTTAACGTACGGACTTACTAGATGTTTACTTACTTACTCATGTATGAAAATATGTATGAATGTAGATGAAGCGAAAGGGGTATGTCAGGACCGTGACATATGGAGATCTGTAGTCTGTGCCTACCCCTCTGGGAGACAGGCGTAAAGTGTATGTATGTATGTTTTACTTACTACGTACAATTACTTTTGTTTTAAAAATCATACATGACTTTTACCAAGCTTTGTGTTATTCTACTGTATGTAATAGCACTTATAACTATGAAGAAATAAATGATTTGTTGTCCTTTTCATTGTGGGGAAAAGTTGCCGTGATCTCCAACGATGCCGTTCTATCAAACATATCTTCGTTGTAATATGTCGTGGAGAATAGGAGCGAGAGTCTTGGGGTGTTTTATGTTTGAATGACGAAATAAAGTTTGTATGTTTATGAAGTGGGAGGAGATGGATTCAATCATCGATACCGGGGGACGGTCAAACACCATTCTGAGGGGAACATTCCTTTTTTAATTTCGTGTGTAGATTTTAGACTATTGTCGACTTCGGGTTCTTCGTTTGGAAATTGAGAGCGGTATTGGGTATATTTATATATCCCCTTTGGACAATAGTGTACGGAAAATACATGAAAATAAATATATGTAAAGTTAATTCATCAAAATATATCATCTATATATATATATAAAATAAATACTGGTTTGTTACAACACTTAATAACTCGAGATCTGCTGAACCAATTTTCATGGTTATTGATTCGTTGGATTTGTCTCCGTCCCGAATAGCAGAATACATATTAAAAACAATGAACACTCGATATGTGTAATGAATACTTAATCATTTTAATAAATGCATTACATGTGAAATATTTGTTGACCAATCCTGTCAAATGCTGTATCTGTGTGCGTTCAGAATTTTATTTTATGTGAAATGTCTCGAAGTTCAGGTAGGTACTGTTATATTCTTTTTAAACATCAATTTGGATAAATTATTTTTTATCGTTGTATTACGATCAAAGCTTAAATTAGTTCAGCTAAAGAGTAACACGACGTTCCTTAACTGTTAGGCGGTACGAAGTTCGCGGGGTCAGCTAGTAATATATAAACATATATAATAAAAAATAAATGAGTCTGGTGCTCAATGTACCTAAGATAACGCTGCCAGTGTAATGACATTTAATGTTGGCTCTGTTTCGTAATTTGATTTTTCTCTCCACCTGTGCTACGATTGAACCCCGAAAAATATTCAAATTGGCAGCCGAGCGAACAACTTATAACCGTCGAGGGTCGACAAATCCGTTTTTGCAAATCATTCTATTTACATTTTGCTCAAGCAATCACTTTTATTACTCAATTTTGGCATTTCCTGATATTTCAATAAAAGCCAGGCGCTGTTGTTTACGTGTTTTACACGTTCCTACTTTCTTGTTTATATTTTTTTATTATTTCTTCAGCACTTTATTGTGTTTACAGAATGTACAACAGAAATGTCTAGCGCATACCGTATAACTTATACACAGTTTTGCTTACACGCGCAAATAACCTCTTATTTACACTCTGTTATATTTCGGACCAATGCAATGGTGTGTAAATATTTATATTTTAAAGTACTGTGTGCTGTTTCATTTTAATTACAATATTTACAAATCAGAATTAACTTCTGAATCAGACTTTAATATATACCTACCTATGTATATTGATAAATTATTGTTTAACACATTGGCGGACAGTAAAATTGACACAATAGATGTTTTATTGTTATGACGCCTATAGGCGTTAACTGTCCGGGAAAGAGTTGACTATGCACTTCCACGTTACTAGCATAAATATAAACGATTGCATCATAAAAGAAATTCAAGAACGTCGGCACAATTTGCTAGTTATCATTCATAGTGTCAAAAATCTTTTAAAAATTCCATGAATATACATGCTGATTATTATCTATAATTAGTAAGGGGTTGATAAAATCCACCGACAGCGCCGTCAGTCCATAATTACTGAGCTACCCTTTATCCTAACACAATTGACCTACATAAATAGCTTGAAAAGTACATCGGACAAATTATGCTCTAATTAGTACCTGTCCAGTGCAAAACGTCATTTAAACTCCCTCTGTCAACAACGGAACCCTCTGTATATAAATATTGGCAACATGCGCGATTTACAACCGTCGACGAACGACTTAAGACATAAAGTCGTCCATCATGTTTTACTTTTTAGTAACATGCAGGGGTCACAAACTGCGCAGTTGCAACCACCGCGTCTCGGTTCAACGACCCTTTTCGTACTGACATTGTTTATATTCCTTCTGCCGTGGTAATAAGGGGCAACGGCGGCCACGTGGGTTGCGGCACTGCCAATATTTTGCGTCGAATTTTCAAAGTATGTTGAACAGTGGAGTTTGGGCGCGCGCATAGGGAATGGCGCTGGGCTTCGCGTCGCTAGGAAATGTAAGAAGCGCAGAACTGGGGCACTGGTGTTTGTACCCACTGATCTGGCAACGCGTTGACATAGAAACAACTTTTCAATGACCAAAACCATTATTAGTTTTGAAGTAGGAATAGCTGGCGCTATTAGTTTCTTGTCGTTTCAGATTTGGGGTTGTGATTTATGCGTTTTGTACATTAGCCACATGCTGGGATCGCCAATCTTGTTGCTGTGTTCAAAATGGTGTAGTTGGGTTAGTATTCAAAGTTTTCAATGACAATTATGTCGTTTGACTTTGTTTGCGAATAAGTCCGACTTGCTACATGTGCATACGGCATTGTTCATGTCGGCATGTGGCTCACAGGGGATATTCAATGGATTACGCGATAGTCGTTTATAGGGTTCTGAGGTTATGTAGGAAGAAAAATGTTTAACCGCCATTGTTACATATCAGACTCTCATGTGCACTAATTTTCAAGTCTACGGTATACAGAACAGAATTCAAAATTTCAAAAAGGAAAGTCTTTAACAATTACTAGTGTGAAAGATTATGAAAATACCTGATCTTCGAACATATTGAGTCTTGGTATCTACTAAATAAAGGATGATATTATTGTTATAAATGGTTGTTGATCTCTAAGAAATAGTTCAAGTCAACAAATGCCTCAGTGACAATGAGAGTTACTGGAGTCTACTGGATTAATTATAAATTATAAGTTAGTAGGTACGTTCATTTTGTAGGGATCGACATATTAATATGTCAATTTAATGTAGATTGTGACGATATTCCATAAAAATAACATTTATTTTTCTGACGTCTCTTTGTATGTTGATTAATTTTTTGCTTTAGCAAGGGCCTCTGCCTACCCCGCTTTGGGATTAAAAGGCGTGAAGTGTATTTTTTTACAAGAGCAGAAGATAAAGGTAGAATTTTTATTCAAACTAGTGTTTAAGTAAATTTAGCGACGTTTCTCCTATCATCTCTCTAGTTCATTTGCATTATGGTGCTTTAAAACAATTTTAAGAAATGCATTTGAATCTGGTGCCTATATTTAGACACGCGGGTGTGAGCCAAGTTCAAGCCATTAAATAATATCTGGAACATAATGCGAGTACCACTTTCTTACTATATTTTCAATTATTACTGAGAATATCCTAGTAATGTTCGACGTTCAAAATCAACAAAATTTCAATTTCAAAATTTTCTAAAGGGAAGCCCTTTAGAAAATTTATCACACATGCTATGGAAGTAAGAAACAAGCCATTTTTAACCGACTTCAATTAAAAAAAGAGGAGGTTCTCAATTCATCTCTATTTTTTTATGTTTGTTACCTTAGAACTTTCGCCTGGATGAACCGATTTGGATGTTTTTTTGTTAGTATTTGAAAGCTGGTTCTTCCCGTTTGGTCCCATATACATTTGGTTCAGTTCCGACAATGGAAACCACGAGAAAACTAAATATATGTGATAGGTCAAATTTTACTGGTTGAAGTCGGTTCTTTTTTCTTTAAGTTATTTTCAAAACATCTTCAAAAATGTAGTTGGCATTACAATAACTTCGCGATTATAGGTATGAATAACTCACTAAATTTCACACATCGGACTAACTTAAAGGGGGGAATTTTATTTCACATGTTACACCTATATTATGTTAAATTAACTGTGCTAGTGTTACCCGCAGATCTCATTCCCATGGGATAAACTATAGCCTATGTATTATACCGATGTATTTATTATTCTATACTTATTACTGAAAAGTTTTATTCAAATTCGCTAAGTTGTTTTGGTGTGCAAGAGTAACAAACACGGCTCTATACTAACAGTCGCTTCTATAATATGTATGAGATGAAACACCCCGACTCACACAATGTACTTAATGATACATATTTTGTGCCGCGCTGGCCCGGGACATAATAATAATAATAGAATATGTATTTATGTCTTCTGAAACAGGGCGTAAATAGCAATCTAGGGGGTGTTCGTGAGCAAAGTGGATTATTACAATGGTGGTCAAACGCTTGCCTATTTGTAATAAATATATGTTTTCTTCCAGGGGCCTAAGTCTCTGGTAGTTTCATCGCTCTGACATCGTAGCGGCAAACGATGTTCATTGCTGATTTCGTTACTTTCATTTCACTGTCTTCAGTAGTGAAACAGCGATGGACGTCGTTCGCTGCTACGATGCCAGAGCGATGGAACTGCAAGAGTGTAGCAAATTTAGCTCCCAGGTGATCACTTTTAATGGAAATTAGCATTAAGAACAACAGTAATACCCTGTGATACGCCTTTGAACCAATTCAAAACATCTCACAGATGAGCTGATCGCTTACTTCTTCAGCATCTTTCACACCGGCTTTCCTATAGGTGCGGGTGACAAGCATCAACTATACATACATACACTTCACGCTTGTCTTCCAGAGGGGTAAGCAGAGACTACAGATTTCTATTTGACACGGTGCGCGGGACATACGCCTTTCGCTTCATCTAAGTACATTCACTTCTTTACTTACTACATTTCACGCCACCTTCCACCAGGACAATCTATATTCAATGAAAATGAGACCAGCGTCAAACTAATGAACTTAAAGTTTCCCCTTTGTATAGTGTAAGCCCTGAACCTCAAGCTTATTGTAGGTTTGATAACTTGATACACAGAAAAAGGGGAAATACAAACAGTAAAAACAGAACAATTAAATACTTATCAATAACTCTATTGGACCAAAAAGCATTATAAAGAATATAACAGATAATCGAAAATAGTTGTGGCTGTAATTTTATCGAATGTAACAAGCATATAATTACGAAAACACGTCACTTACGTGCTGTCTCTGCATATTAACGTAACGTGTACATACGTTGATTGCATAGTATGAATTTATTCGTGCGTCGTAATGTAAGATTAATCTGTGTTGCTTATGGTGGTCAAGCGCTTGTTCAATGTGTTTAAAAAAAATTAGCTATATTATTGGTGAATGCAGTAAACATGTATAGGTAACAATAGAAAAATAACAAGTCAGAACATAAAAAAACAAATAGGTACACAATAATTAAAATAAGAGAAAAAAATGAGCGGGCAAGTTACATAAAAGATACTGCATCTGCTGAGGAGTATTCTTGAAAAAAAAACCACCTGTCAAAACGTAGTAAATAGAAGCAACCATTATAAACATATATATGATTGAACGTCTTCTTTTTTTTTACTAAAGAAAACTTGTCATGTATATATGTATGGATATAAACACGAGTATATGTATCAATATCGTAAAGTAGGACATGACGAGGAGTCAGGCAGGAGTATTGAATCACGGTGGTGTCGGTTGCGGGGCAGCCGCGGCGGGCGCGACGTTTAGTAGCAGCAGTCCCGCGCCTCCCCATATCTCCGATCGAGTGTTTATCTATTTGTCGGGCGCAGTGTGTGCGGGCGGTGTGGAGGGCGGAGGGCGGGCGGCGGGCGGCGGCCGGCGCGCGCCCCACACGTGGCCCGCTCTCCACACCACAATTAGTGGCACAACAGCTCTAAACATCGCGCGAATGTTCCCGAAGCCGAGGCGAAGTGTCTTCACCAGATACTGTTTATTTTGTCGGTGTCTCGGAGTGTGTCGGGTTTGAAACCTTCTTTGATTCCTTAGATAAATGTTTGTTTGTATGTTTATTTGTTCGGGATGTTTGCGTGCGGTCCCGGTTTCTTATACCTTTTTAAGTGGAGGAGAATCGTGGGAGACTTTCGTTAGTTGCGTTAATGTATGTGCGCCAGTTGCCTACTTAGTGTATCGAAGGGTTTATTTGCCAAGGATTCTACGTATACGGCTCGTCACTAAACATTATTATCAACTCACTTATGTAAGAATAAGCAACATTATAGTACGAAGGCAAAAAAATAGAGGGCACATCTGTCTAAGTCGTATACTTTTTGTTTGGAAAAAATTCGCCGTACAGTCTTTTTATGGTCTACTGACCAAGCTCGTGTCCAAACGCCTCATCCGTCCTCCCGGAAAAGAAATTCATTACGCGCAGCGGACAAATACTTTTTCGGGAGCGCCGCCGACATAGCGTGTTCCTGTAGGCCTGTGACTGAGTAAACAGAGCTCGTGCGGCGAGGCCAGTCAGCCACGGCTCACGTGTATCAGCTGCGACTGGCCGCCTACACACAGACAGAATTAAAAACAATCCAGGGACATCAAAAAGGCGGTCACCATACATTTCGTCACCATAAAGTTTGGGCGTGCGACTGCGGACTCCACTAGTATAGCGCGTGCGGTGAACGATCGTTGATCCTTTAATTGGTTGACACTTAGAGTAAAATACAAATTTCATACCTTTACCGTAAGAAGGTACATTGTTAGACAACATTGGAAAACAATACTTAGAAAACGCCAAAAGCTACCTTATTTCGGATACGGACTAATCGAGCCTCTTAACTTAATTAAAGCATCAGGGTCACCAACTAGATGGTATGTCGATCGACGGCTCATAGTATTAGAGGAAGGCACAAGAACGGTCGTTGTGGCGCGCCTTTGAGGAGGCATGTGTCCAGCAGTGACTGGTCTGCGATGGTGATGGTACGAAAACTTAAACGAACACTATAATTTAAAATTGTTCATTTATAGCCTATTTTGGCATGGCGGGTAGAGACTAAGATACTCTGTAATTAAATAGGTCTTCTGGAGAAAAAAATGATCTATATAATTATGTAAACCTTTTATGCATAACATCCGTGGTCAAACGCAATGCGCTTGTTTGTATGGAGTGAATCTGACTCTATAATTCGAAGCAGTTGTGGCGTAAGTCGTTCATATCAGTTGTTCGGGGGTCCTTGACTTGTAACCGGGAGGTAGCGGGTTCGAGTCCGGCTACTGGACGTGTACCAATGGGACTCTTTTTCAGAGCCTACCCAACGCAACGCTTGTACGGTGAAGGACAACATAGTAATGAAACCCGCACACCACAAGGTGTGTGAACCCTATAACGACGATGGGCTCCTCCCCTGTCACGTTGGGTTAAATACGCTTGGCGAACCGTGGGCATTTGCTTTAGCAAGTTGAGGAGCCTATCCCGCTTTGTGATGTAAAGGCGTGAAGTGTATTTTTTTTTATTCGTTTATAAATCCAGTGATCAGTGACGGCAGGGAGCTTGAATTAAACGAATGCAAGCAGCGCGCGCGGCGCTGGTGCGGCGGCGAGCTGCCGTACTGATTTATTCGCGTAGTGTGTCCCGCCGCCGCCGCCGTCGCCGCCGCCAACACCGCCCGCCCAACCGCCACGCTCCCACACACGCTGCGTACTGTTGTGTCTGCAAGTTTACACGACGTTTGTTCCTGCTCTACATGCCACAAGCACGCCGATCCTTTACATATTACATGTATTAGTCACTTGTAGTGTTTGATTTTATGAATCTTATCTGGTATGTCACGCCCGGTCTGCTTTCTTGTACTATGGAGTAAATAATTATCAATATTACAGCAAGTACGTAAGCGACTGTATCCTAGTTGTCTGGTACTTGCAATAAAAATAAATTAATAATAAAATAAATGTATTTCCTTCACATAAGAAAACATGAATAATTAGGAAACACAAGTCTATCAACATTACAGATACTTTTTTATGTGAAGACTAGAGCCGAAACTAGGTAACCCTGTACTGTAGGACGTTAGATTACGTGTCATAAATGTGTAAGCTAGAATTAGGCTACACACACTCGTCTGAGTCAATGACTCCTAATGTAGCTACGGTACCTAACGTGCCTGTGATGTACATTCAAAGGTTTGTTCTTTGATCAAAATACTAATTTAGTGGGTGGAATCTTTTAGATCCTATCCTTTATTCTCTTATTTAGAGGTATATATGAGGTGAGATAAAGATTAAAGATTAAGAATAAACAGCACCTTTGGCAGAAATTTTTTTTTTAATCTTCCCGATATTAGAATAACTTTTTCTTCTATAAAGCAGTTTGTTCATCCCTTTCTTTCTCTAGGAAAAGTGGGTGAGAGAAACTTGTTGTATAAAACAAATGTAATATACCCTGATCTTCGATTAGGAGGCGATTTTCTCATGGGTAGCAGAAGGCGTCTGTGGTCCAGTTGGTCGGATACTTGACTTGTAACCGGGAAGTCGCGGGTTCGAGTCCAGCTACTGGGCGTGTACCAATGGGACTCTTTTTCGGAGCCTATTTACGCAACGCAACGCTTGTACGGTGAAGGACAACATCGTGATGAAACCCGCACATAACAAGGTGTGTGAACCCTATAACGGCGATGGGCTCACCCCCTGTCACGTTGGGTTAAATACGCTTGGTGAACCGTGGGTACTTGGTTATTAAGCAAGTCAGAGGCACTTGCTTAATAAACCTACCCCGCTTTGGGATTGAAAGGCGTGAAGTGTATTTATTTATTTTTATTTTTTTTCTTCTACTATAAAGCAGTTTGTTCATCCCTTTCTTTCTCTAAGAAAAGTGGAAGAAAGAAACTTGTTGTATAAAACAAATGTAATATACCCTGATCTTCGATTACGAGGCGGTTTTCTCATGGGTAGCAGAAGGCTTCAACCAGCAGTTGGCAATGCAGTGCAGCAGTGAGGCGCTGCCGCCGCCGCCGCCGCCCCCGTAATAAGACACGCTCGCGCGACACCGGCCATATATCGCCAGTTATTTATGGCAACCACACTACGCAGTGGGATTTCACTACGACTAGGGATGGGGAGGTGGTACGGATAGGCTAGAAATGGTTTACGCTAATTCCTAGACCACTGAGTGATTTTACGTTAGTTACATGTGACGGAGAAGGTTCTGTCCACGTTTATGTATGTAAATTTAAATATTTTTTAATGAGACGCGCACAGACATTATAACTCAATATTATTCACATCGAGTAAAATAAAAAAGGTAACCTCGAGTTTGTCTTCGATTATATTTGCGCCTATATACCCGGTGGACAATATTGAGTTGTAAATTTAAAACCCACTTTTTTATTTTAACTCTATGACTGACACACAAACATGGACTTGATAGACGCACAAACTGTAAGTTTCGGTAAAAGAGCACAATATTTATTAAAGTAAAAAATACCACGGTATACCAAGCGTAACCCAACATGATAGGTGATGAGTCCATCGCCGTAAAGTGTCTAAGTAACCGAGAAGTCGCTGGTTCTTTTCTATCCCAGCACCCGAGACTTGTACTAATCTGTATGTTATCTATATAGAGAAACATTATTATTTATCTGGCACCCATATTACAGTCCTAGTTCAGCGTCAGGCTGACCTTGTGTGAAATGTCCCTGGAAATTGTGACTATGCAAGGCCCAAAGTGTGTCCCATCCCTAGCCGGTATTAGCACATAAGTTTGATAGTATAAATGCATAGGAATTACTCCGGCAGTGGGAGCGGGCGCGTCACAATCCCTCACAGTCGCTGTTCATAAAATGTACGAGCGAAGCCGTTAGATATGTAGCTACAGTCGCGAACGCGCCGAGCTGGTGTTACCTGGCCTGGCGTTACCTGTAACGACCTATAATAGGTAGCTCAGAACACAAGCACAGTTGAAGTACGTTGCGCAGCCCGTCACTGTATGCAAATAAATTAATTTTGCATGGCGGCAGGGAATTGAATTGTCTTTACGGGGACGTAGGTGAGGGTTGTGCGTTTCTGTTTTAAGCTAATTCCGTACGCAGCGTGTGTAATATCAGTTAGTGGTTTGCGCTCCGCCGGCGATCACTGCGCGGGGCGCGTGTGGATGGAATATTCACCATTGAGAGAAAATGTGACAGAAATAACTTTACTCATATTATAATGTACCTACGTAAGGGTGCCTAAGAACAGCAAACACACTCTAGCCTTGTATATAACTAGCTGACCCGGCAAACGTTGTTTTGCTTATACCTATATATTATAAATTCCGGGATAAAAATTAGCCTCAATGTTATTCCAGTGTAAAAGACGGCAACTTGATGTAATCCACTGGTTTTCTCGTAAAAAGAACCAATAAATATTTAAATAATAAATAAATATTTTACAACAACACACACATTGCCTTCATCCCATGTTAAGTAGCTAAAGCACTTGTGTTATGGAAATCGGACAACGAAATATACTTACTTAAATATTTTTTTTTTGTACCAATGTACAGTTTTGAACCCTGAACAGTTAGTATTATATTATATAATATACCTTTCACTCATGTTAATCCTTAATTGAGGTAGGCAAAGGCTTGCTAAGCAAAAGTCCAAGGTTCATCAAACTGGTACATCAAAAACCAAAGTGCCAGGTGCTAGAGGGCGGTCGCATTGGTTACCTTATGCAACGTGGGTTTAACCAGGAAGTTTTCTTCCACAATATGAATGTTGCGTAGTGTACCTAGGCTCTGAAGAAGAAGTGTATATTGCACAGCCGGACTCGAACCCACAACCTCCCGAATGCAAGTTCAAGTACCCGACAACTGCTTTTACAGAACAGAGAAAATTGTTGTATTTATTTGCATTATTTACGTAACTTTCCGTAAAGTTATTGACGTGAATGATTGAATAAAATAAAATTACTGTTTCAGAAGGAAATTCTCAAGATAAGTAAACAACTTAAACCATCAAATAATCGTAAGCAACTGAATACTTGAAGATGATGATGAATTTCCGAACTCAATTTATAAATCAAAGAAACGTTATTAAATTGTACATTGTAAAGAACTCAATTCAGTTCCGAGTGATCAAATTGTAGCTATTTCCTTCCCAACGCGGCCGATTTGCCGCGAGACGTCATATCAGATAGATCCCGACGTTTGAACGATGCCCGAGCGTTTCCAGAGATCCGAATATTCGCACTGAAATGTTTCTAGGAAAAAGCGTCTTCTGGAATTACAAATAGAAAGGAAACTTTAATCAAAGTCACGTGTTTCCAATAGTGCTGGATTAGGGAAATGGTTCTTTTCGTATTTTACTTTCGGAAGCGGGTACATCATTCTGCTACGGGTGCTGTGCGATCGCTTCGTTTATTTATATTACAATATTGTAATATTATGTCCTATGGCCAGCAGTTGGCTGGCATAGCAATGACTTTTTCAATTCCTATTGATTTTTCTGGCTAATTTAAATTAGTGTGCGTCTGTGGTCCAGTTGGTCGGATAATTGACTTGTAACCGGGAGGTCGCGGGTTCGAGTCCGGCTACTGGACGTGTACCAATGGGACTCTTTTTCAGAGCCTATGTACGCAACGCTCGTACGGTGAAGGACAATACCGTGATGAAACCCGCACTCCCCATAACGGCGATGGGCTAACCCCCTGTTACGTCGGGCTAAATACGCTTGGTGAACCGTGGGCATTTGCTTTAGCAAGTGCCTCTGCCTACCACGCTTTGAGGTTAAAAGGCGTGAAGTGTATTTATTTTTATTATTTTTTAAATTGGTCGTGTGGTGACGGCGAGTAGAATATATGCGTCACCACCCCAGCCTAACTTTACCCGTCGTGGAGGTCGTAAAAGGCGACCGAGGGAACTCTCCAGAAGACGGGCAGCAGCGCTCTCTGTGAGTTAAACCACAACACCACTGCGATCGCCAACCCACCTGTCAAGCGTGGCGATTATTGGCATTTCTCCCCCCTCCCAATGATCATGGAAATCATTGGGGGAGTCCCTCGTCCAGCAGTGGACGACATGTGCCTGATACTCGTAATTACGTATAATGAATAATTAGTTGACTGATAGAAAATGCCTCAATATTAAATCCGTGTCAAGTAAGATTACAACTTCACTGTATGGAAATCTATCCTAGGACTATTACTGAGTAGTTTCAACATACAAAAATAGTTATATTATAGATTAACATACATACACTGCACGCGTGTGTCGCAGAGGGGTAAGCAGATACTAAATATCTTCATTTGTCACGACCCTGACATCACTTTCGTTAATCGACTTACATTTATCCTCATCATGTGCCCAATCTACCGAAACGTTTCCTTTTCAATCATGGCCACTACTTCCTTCAAACCGCAACTTTCTCTTTTCACTATTCTATTTATTCTGAAAAATATATTAGTAAGAGTGTTTGTAACACAGAGTTTGCGCGTGATTGATATCTCGGTAATCGGTCTGAGAACGATCACCCATTAAAACGGACCCAAAACTTTTCAAAATATGCCTTCAAATTAGCAATTTATCTAAAAGGCGAGTCAGTCCTTGATCGCGGCATTCAATAAAGTATTCGCACTGTTTGTACAATAACAAATCCACGTAATTCCATCCGATTCGGAGCAGTTCGTTAAGGGTTCATTATTTGTAATTTTGTAAACGTCTAACGAATTTCGCCGCCCGCCCTACGCCGCCCGCCCGCTGATTGAGAAACTTGGCACAGGCCGGGACCTTTGATAAATTTCCCGAATCTACAAACTAGGTTAAGGGTCTACAAATTTTCATTTATCACTATTTTCCTGAAAGCAATCTGTGATACTTGTCCGAATTAATGTGCCACCTTTTTATAGAAAATGTACATGAAAGTATACAATCTCTCAGGAACCTGGTCGCGGTGTTGACACTTTCAGATGTTTCACCTCGCTTTGTGGACTGCACTTACCACTTACTACGAATGGTATTGAACGAATGTGAAAAGTTGTAAGAATAGGTACAACCTTTTATTTTGTGCGTCCAATAGACTTTAATATGTTCATTATAGAGTACTAGGCGTACCCCGCAGGCTAGGCGGCGTTATTCGCAGTTTTCCCATTCCCGTGTGAATTTAAAGAGACGCGAAAGCTACAAAACAGTTTCTTTTTTTTTTTTGTAGGTACCTAACTTTTTATTATAGCTTATGTTTTACTGGAAAGTTAGGTACATTCGCGTGAAAGAAAGAAAACAGCCTTTTGAATTAACTTTCTCGTTTACAATATATGAAGGAAATACTTACACGTGACTCTATTCCCTTCAATACCATGAATAAGAATGAAATATAATAGCGATATTTTCGTTGAAGTTCCCTAATCCAGAAGAGTGGGGCAGTAAAGTGTATTATGTGTAGGTAGATGTGTGTTACATCTATTGATGTCGAGATTGGAAAGCTCTCATCGGGAGCAAGGCGCGGAGTCTCCGGCAGCCCCCGGCGCTTGACACACTGACAAAAAGTCAATGTAAATGAAATATCGGGGGTCTTCTAGGCCGTAAAGGTGGTTCTACACAATCACCTATAAATATACGGAGGATGGGAGTAATATACTTAAATGTGAGAATAAAGCACGAATATTTTTTTTTCCTTTCGGTCGCGCAAATAATGAAATGTACAACGTGTAACTTATCCAGAGTTTTATAATTTTGTACCGTTTGACATTTTCCTTAACGTATGCAAAAGACAAATACAATCTGAAAGTCACACAATGCGACTGAAGCGGGAATATTGTTGAAATACGCGTACAGTTGGAATAGCCCCGTAGCAGTCGCATTTCCCCCACTTGATTGTAACTTTTGCAGCGAGGGGGTCAAGCAAGTTGTCAACCGATATTGACAATCATTATTGATTGGAGGCCCAGCAATGCTCGCCAACTGTCACCGCCCTGTAAAACGTGAGCGAGTTGGTTATCGAGTTTTTTTTTCATTGTCGGCTGACAAGGGAGCGCGCGTGCTGCCGCGAATTTATTTATTTTCTTTATTTTATTTGTTCGGCATGTTGCGATAGTCTGCTATAATCCCCCAAGCAGCACTGTTGATGCTCCCGCCCGCCCGCCCGCCCACCAAGACGCGACGCAATCTTCAATTTACACGGAAAAAAGTAAATGACGCCTCGTAAAGTTTATTGAATCATCAGGCCCGTGTGGAGGCGGCCTTATACGCCGGAGCGCTACTTAAAGCCCTCATTTTGTCATCGCGGCAGCTTAGGGGACACGCGTCTTACCCGCAGCTAGGAGACAGCCTATCATGTACCTATTACAAGATTTTCTCTTATTGAATATGACCCGAGAACAGAAAAATGTGCGTAGACATGACTTTGAGATTAACAAAGGTTATGTTCTATATAGAGGCTATTCGTTCATGTGTGTCATTATGTTAAATGATTGAGTAATTAAGCGATACTTTAGTGTTATTTGTGTTTACACTTTATAAATAAAAACGTTACCTAAGCAGATATGAGTGATTGAGTAATGTTTAAAAAATAGAATCCTGTAACGAAAATAACCATTCACAATATAATAAACTATAGTGGACAATTCGTAATATTTTCTGTTCTGTGGCTAGACCCAATAGTGATATGAATTTATAAGCATTTAATGCCGGCTTCGCTGCTCAACCTCATCTGTAAGCAGATCCCTCTGGAGGCTTAAGATAATATCAAATTCGGTAAAACGAAATTCAATACCTTTCGGCTTTGAAAAGGGGTTGGCAAATTAATTCCTACTAGGTATCTCTAAGTACACAGTCTTATGTACAGCCGGTTGAATACGAGCCGGGTTACTTGTGTACTACACACTACACACACTACACATGTACACGCATACACCACTCGCTATCCGAATCTATATATATATACTAACTGTCACGGCAAACATTTGTTTTACCATAATAAGTTGTTACCCCCTGTATTGGGAGAAATACAACTGTCAGATATATAAAAAAATAGATAGTAGCCGATTCTGAAACCTAGTGAATACGCATATACTTATATATTGGTAAAAATTGGTAAAGCCGTTTCGGAGGAGTACGGTAACTAACATTGTGACATGGAAGTTTTATATATAATCAATCAATGCCATTTTTCGTTGGAATGTTATAACTCCGGAACGGGTCGACCGATTTCTCTAATTCTTCCTTTGTTGTGCTTATTGATGACAGCAGAGTACTTATGAGAGAAAAAAAATGACATCCATTGCTGGGCACAGGCACCCTGGAGGTTATACTAATTATATATTCATATTAATAGTTAAGACAGAACAACGTCTGTCGCCAGGAGCGTCTGTAGTCCAGTTAGTCGGACACTTGACTTGTAACCGGGAGGTCGCGAGTTCGAGTCCGGCTACTGGACGTGTACCAATGGGACTCTTTCTCAGAGCCTATGTACGCAACTCGCACACCACAAGGTGTGTGAACCCTCTAACGGCGATGGGCTCACCCCCTGTCACGTTGGGTTAAATACGCTTGGTGAACCGTGAGCATTTGCTTATTAAGCAAGTGCCTCTGCCTACCCTGCTTTGGGATTAAAAGGTGTGTAGTGTATTTATTTTATTTTTTATTTATCTTCTGTCGAGTCTACTAATAATGTATAATAATTAATCAATGCCATACATCCACAAGATTGTATTTACAATTTTTCGCTCCGAGCTATTTCTATAACCTAACTTATAGACAGAATTCCGCTTAACAGATCATTGGGTAGTAGATATTACTAAAGAATAATAATACTAATAGGTTTGCGTCTACTTTCATAGTGCGAACCGTCAGGATATCGAATGACTCTGTTTCCTGCGCAGTACAGTCTGAAGGTCTTCAAGTCACTGGGGTGAATAGGTACTTGATGAACAAGTGTGCTCCATCGTAGACCACGTCGCTGCTTAACATCAGGTAGGATGGTGGTCAAACACTTGTTCATTGTGTTAATTAAAGAGAAAAAAAAAGAATGTGCTTATTCTGCAGCCAATGAAACACTGAATTGTATTATGTTATTTCTGTATGTCCTTGTCCCGTAAGGGTTTAAGGCATCATCATCAGCCACATGTCGTCGACTGCTGGTCGAGGGTCTTCCCCAATGATTTTCATAATCATTTGGGTGGAAATGCCAATAATGGCCACGCTTGGCAGGCGGGTTGGCGATCGCAGTGGTGAGTTAAACTACAAGGTTTAACTCACAGAGAGCTCATGGCCTCTGGAGAGTTCCCTCGGTCGCCTCATGCGACCCCCAAAACGGGAATAGTTGGTCTAGGATGGTGCCACGTATATTCTATTCACCGCCAGGACACGGCTAAAGCATTATTTATGTACTTTTTATTCATTTACGTACACTTAAATACCTAGTCCTTGGTGCAAAAACTCACGTCGATAACGCCGAAAGGGATGGATGAAACCTTTGGTCAAATGTTGCCAAATCACAATTGGGATTTGGGATAAATAAAGTAGAGTTGTTAAGTAGTAAACAGTAAAGTTTTTAACTGTAGATACAACTCTATATAGGCCTAGGCTTATTAATAATGGCTGAATAACCATTCTGAACACACACCAAGTTCAACTTGTCAGTTGTAACTCACAAACGAAATAACCAGTTCCAGTAGACCTATGTATATACGTATATAATATGTGCATCTATTATTTTTTTTCTCGTACAAGTAGGTATGTATTATAATTATAAGTAGTCTAGTTATTAATATAATATTTATGTACGTTTGGATGGCCCTCTCTCTCAGAGTGAAGGCAGAATATCAGTTCATGTCACAGGACACTGTGGCTTCATGCTGAGCCGGAAGCTCATTTTCGTGAACAACTGCAGCATGCATCACTGTGTTAACTTGTTTCTTTTAAACTTATTTTATTGCTAATTATTTTGTGTGTGTTGTATTTGTTTATGGAAATAAATGTATGTCTATGTCTATGTCTACCTATTGCACGTTTGCGTATGTGACAGCGCGTTTATTGCTAAGGAGGATAGTAGATAATGAAGAGAACAGCATCTCATGCTGGAAGTTATCCTGTAGCATCGATTATTATTTCAATGGTAGGTGTAGTAGTGCAGTAAGCCGCTCACGCCTGACGGAAGCCGTAAGCCGTTGTCGGCACAACATCACTTGCAACTTGCTCGAGTACTCGCCTCTAAGCTACGCGGCTAGCACGGGTACCGTCTGCAAAAGAAAAACAACAGATAGTTAAGTAATGAAAAAAATCTAATGCCTTTTAATCCCAAGAGGACTAGACTAGCAGAGTTACTTGCGAAGGATACCTATATCGCGGTTACAGAGTTTACTCACAGAGCTTTTGGTGTGCGGGTCTCTTCACGTTGCCTGTAAAAATAATCAAAATATTTCATTTCAAGCAAAATATTACAAATTACAAAATATGACATGAAGTCCTTTTTTTAAGTATAATATGCAATATAGACACTAACTATCTAACACTAGGAGCGGTAAACTAATTTCATTTAATTTCTCACAAATATTTAAATCTTCTTTACATGCTTGGCTATTAACATTTTGGAAATGAAACTGTAACGACTTTCGCTCATTTACTGCAACAAAGCAACATCTCACAATGTTACACTGTTGAAATAACAATCTTATTGCTATTAGCTAAGGATTCTTTTCACAATAACAAAATATTGTGAGATATCGCGTTGTTGCTGTAACAAGAACTACAGAGCCGCTCCTAAAGTCTGTCAGTTATTTGGTACAAATATGTTTGTTTAATAAGAACAAGTATTTTTATAGTATTTTGGCATATTCATGAAAACCAACTAAACAAATATTTTTATCGTAAATTGAAAGCCGTTTCACAGTTTCGTCCACCATTTTAGTGTCAAGTGTCAAACGCATTCCCTCTGCGGCCGGAGTATAAATACCTTCACTCAGCATTCTTAAATAAGAATATTTACTTTCATAACAAAAACTTTAAACACCAAGAAACATACGTACTTACTTGTATTCATACAATGGTGCTGGATTCCATTAGTTTATGACGTCACGTATTGTTATATTCCCCGCAATTTTGTTCGCGTTGTTTCGTGAGTTTTTCATACCCTAATAAACACTTCAGAAAAACCGTTCTTAGTGTAATCCTACACACCTCTGTATAACTATGTACCAAACGACAAGTACCCATCCACCTTCAGTTGTTACGAATGTGCGTACAAATTTCAAAGAAAGGAAAGAAAAGTTATATTACTCGTACAGCGCAGACTGGAGAGCCAAACAAAATGTTTGAATATAGTTAATAGGTCTGGATACATATGCATTACAGGGTGGCCTGTGCCCAGCAGTGAATGTCACGAAATATAAACTATCTAATCTCTCAAATTGGACGAAATTACATATAAATGCCAACATTTGTGAATATCCGTAGCCTTGGTGAAGAGTTCATTGGGAACAAACATCATGACACTGGTTTTTCATATATTAAGATATATAGATAACAACAACAGCTATTTTTAAAAATAAAAAAAAATACACTTCATGCCTTTTAATCCCAAAGCGGGGTAGGCAGAGGCACTTGCTTAATAAGCAAATGCCCACGGTTCACAAAGCGTATTTAACCCAACGTGACAGGGGGTGAACCTATCGCCGTTATAGGGTTCACACACCTTGTGGTGTGCGGGTTTCATCACGATGTTGTCCTTCACCGTACAAGCGTTGCGTTTAAAAAAATTAACTACAAATATTTGAGAATTCGGTGTTGGAATAGAGAGCATGGTCCAAACACAAATTATAAGAAGAGATAATTGGAATGAATTTGTAGTCTGTCGGTAGCGTGGCCGCGAGCAGCCGCCGAGCTCCGTCAGCATCCAACTAGAAACATCCAAAACCAATAACCTGTTAACAATTTAACCCTTTGCTTGTGGAGTTTGTGTGCCAACAGCGACTTGGCCTTTGTGCCAAACCCGTAAGCCATTGTGGTATTTAATTGTGAGACGATAAAGACTATAACAAGTTGCATGGACGAAGTTTTGTATGATTGTTGGTAGGGACGTGCCGGTAACACTTCTCCAAGTTATGGGAAGTGTGTATGCACGCTGCTGCAACTTAGATCCTAATTGTTGGGAACTTGCTGCGCCATTGAGAGGTTACTTGTTATAGCTACTTTGGAATAAAACACGAGCTATGACGAGCGATGGACTCGGAGTCAATAGACTGACGACACCTCGTGGAGAGGTGAAACTCGAGTCCCATTTTTTATTTTGCCGTGTGTGCAATTTCTTGCTTTGCTGTTTTCTGCGAAAAAATAATGCTTTTATTAATTTAGTGTCATTAATAGTTAGCACCATAATACAGTATATTATATATCGATGGTTTCCAGCCAAAAAGGCCTAAGCGACATTTTTGTCCAAAATGAGTTGAGTATGCAGTTTGGATCGCCTTTTTTTCTGCGTTGATTTGTCTAGGTTTCATACCTGTATGACATAGTTTGATGTCACTTACGCGGTAGAGATTATGTGTTTTTCTCCCAAAACATTGCTTTATTTAAACTTCAAGCCACTCTCCTGTAAAATTACTTACATGTCGCTTAGACCTTTTTGGCGGGAAGCCTTATTATATAGCCTTGAATATATCTATATTAAAAATTCATGCCACTTTTCGTTGTAATGTTATAACTGAACAATGCCTTTACCGATTTGCCTAATTTTGGTACTGAATTATTCGTGGAAATCCAGAGAAGGTTTGTACGTACAGAAAATTTAAAAACGTGACATCCAATGCTGGACACAGGCCACCCTGGAGGTTATACTTATTTTTATATCCACTAGTATACTTAGACTCAGAGAAACATTTGTATGTTTTCTTTTAATACGTATTTGCCAGGTTAGATAGTATAGATGTAAATAAACTATATAACGGTTTAATAAAACCATTTAAAGATATTTTAACATACCCTAGCGAGCAATGAAATGGAATAAGTTGCAATTTGTTATACAAACTTCGTTACTTTAGCGATGTGTGAAATGACGAAATTTTTGTGGATGTATGTTAGATTGAATCATTTATTTATTGAACAATATTAAGATAAACATTGAAACAGAAAGCTATCCGCTACAGGCTTCGTCAATATACTTAAAATACGTGGGTACAAATAAATATCTGCACAAGCTTCGTCAACGCGAAATAACACTTAGATTTATATTATAATAAGTTAGTGTTATAATTGACGCAGTAGGGGTAAATTTTAACAATACGCAAATCTTTACGTTCTGTGATTTTTGTCTTTCTTAGAATCATTCTTGTCTATTCTGGATGCCGCTGTAAATCCTGGCTCTAACAGGAATCACAGTGGTGGGAAAGTGGGTGGGAATATCCCGGTTTCTTACAATCAACCAAAATGGTGTTACATTTTTCCTTGTCTAAGAAAAGGGAATTATCTGTACCATTGCATCGTATGCTTCGTCGGAAGAAGAGCATATCACTAACCCATAGTTATGTAAATCTGACAAGCATCCACAAAACCTCCAATTTTATAGAAAACTAGCTGTACCGCACGGTTTTACTCGCGCCTTTTCGTTCCCGTGGGAATTTGGGGGATAAAACAGCCTATGTTACTCAGGAATAATGTAGCTTTCCAACAGTGAAAAAAAATTTCAAATCTGTTCTGTAGTTTCAGAGCCTATTCAATTCAAACAAACAAACAAACCTTTCCTCTTTATAATATTAGTATAGATAGAGATAGAAAGTGACCGTGTTTGTATAAAAAATTGCGACTTATTCCATTTCATTTCTCGCGAGTGTAGTTTACTCTTCGTTTATAAGTTAACCATTAGCGAATCTCGGTCTACCGCAAAGTTAAATATCAATAAAGACGAAATAAATAGATGACTTGTTATAACTTAAAGGAATATTTACATCTGATTGTGAAGCAATATTCTTAATACATTTTGTATATTTATTTACCTGATGAGTGCTTTAATAAAGTCTGATGGATCTAGCAAATATTTTTTGTTCGCGGAGGTATGGTAAAAGGAATATTTCCTGGAAATAATATCAATCTACAATATTGCGAAAGTTCAGTTATGTTGTATCAATCACATCAGCTATATTAGGGTTCCGTGAAATGAGAGTGCAATAAACGGAAACGTGTTTTGTTTTTACAAAGTACTAAAATACAACTTTATTATAAAATTAACGTATGTTTTTTGTTTAAATAGTTTTGTTTTATAAAAATATTTTTTTCTTCAAGTACATTCGTGCATTTGTCATTCGCTTCATTCATTCAATCAAACAATTCCTTTTAATAATTTACGTGAATAATTAATGCAATAACATTCAAAATTAATTTATTATGTATTATTGAACACGCATTATTTTTGTAATTAGCAACCTTTAACGTTTTAGACATTGAGGTGCCCTTGTAAATTAACAAATCAGTAATAAAATATTTATATTATATTTCACGAATCTCAACAAAGGACCTCTGTTTCCGACTGTATAGAAGGTAATACTTAAGCAAACAAGAAAATCAAATACAAGCATGAAATGAAAGAGTGGGCGAAAACAAAGACAGTTTATTTGCGAACCTTGGAATATAATAACTTAGCAGTGACACAAAGGCATCTTCATGTTTATGAAACTAAAACAAAAGTTTGACGTCGGCCCGTTTCCCCGAAAAGGTTGACATGGAGTAAGTAGACAGAGAACTTAAGTTTATTATCACAGAACGTTGTCGGTAAAACTGGTGCATGCTACAACTCAATATGTCTAGTTTTATCTCTACACGCGTCGCTTAACTCCACTACTGCACTATTCGCTGATTTTTTCCACGACAAAGAATCGTAGGCAAAGCACTATAACTAACTAGATACAAACAGTATTACAACGCACGAACTGTCAAGCTACACTATAAAAAAAACTTGCTTTTCGCTCATATCGAATTCCACGTCAGAACCCTTTATCGGCAATATTTTTAGCTTGGATTGGAGATTCTTTATTAGCAACTTCATTTTCAGTATCCATTTATCGATCATTTTTAATATCGAGAACATTATGCTGGGTCTATTATCGGACATCGAAGATTTAATAATGTTTCTTTGTTTTAAATACACTTCATGCTTCTTAATCCTAAAGCGGGGTAGGCAGCAAATGCCCACAGTTCACCAAGCGTGACAGGGGCTGAGCCCATCGCCGTTATAGGGTTCACACACCTTGTGGTGTGCGGGTTTCATCACGATGTTGTCCTTCACCATAGGAGCGTTGCGTTCATAGGCTCTGAAAAAGAGTCCCATTGGTACACGTCCAGTAGCAGGACTCGAACCGGATTACAAGTCAAGTATCCGACCAACTGGACCACAGACGCTCTCAAGTTTAAAAGAAGTTCGAATCTTTTGAAAAACTTAAAAAGGGGCAGCTTCCCGCTGGAGACCATTTTAGTGATTTGAGCTGAGGAATTTATTGTGTGATTCTAAGTTATGAGGTAAAAAAGTACTCGAATCTCTATATACGATAAAATGTATGATTGTGGTTGAATCGCAAGAGATCAAGATAAGATAGTCAGGACCATGACAAATGGATATCTGTGGAATCTGCCTATCAGTCTGAAATACAGGCGCGGAGTCCATTTATCAATAGAATATGCGTCATAATATTTGTTAGTGATATTGTATCACAGAACTGTAGGGCGGGCGGGCGGGCGGCGCGCGGCCGCTGTGAACGGAGCCTGCTCGCTGAGACGCTCCTAATTCCGACCTCGTCTAACTGAAACATAAAGCACCACTCACATGCGACATTTCTTATAAATGTTAATTTTAGGCAGTAACACCAGGGAACACTAGTCCAGCATAATATCGTTACATAATACGGGGTATATCATATAAGTGTAGCTGAGAATTGAGCTATTTGAAATATGTATAGAAGTCTCGACTTTCTTTGATAATGGTTGTGATTTCAGAGTCTATGTAAGTGCACTACACAATGCTCTAAAAAAATCAATATGAAGAATCGAAGACGCGCAGAATACAAGGGAAGGAACCTTATAAAGGCTAATCACTTGATTGAATACGCTTGTGTCGGTATTTACTCGGCTAGATTATAATGTGTTTAAGATTTTTTTTTGTAATTATCTGGATTTTTGTTTTTTTTCTCTCTTTTTGCTGTTTTCTTTTGTATGTTCTATTTTTTTCTCTTCTCTGTGTTACGTGTGTTGGTGGCACCACCGCCATAATTATGAACATAAAATTTCTTTTCTTCTAGATTCTTCTTTCTTTCTAGATTTTCTGCCATTCCCGCTTTGGGATTAGCTAAGAGATAAATAATTATCGATTACAGATCCAGGTGTATTTGTTCCAATACATGACGAGGAAGCTAACCTAAAGGCGATAATTTGGCACCGATACCCTTACTATTATATTAGACTAAAAGTGCCAAAGGAAACATGAAGCCTTCAAATGCCCACTCCGTTAAGGATTATCTATATGAGTTTATGTATAATTAGAAGTGTACCCGTAAACGAGTATTAAACCTTAATCAGACAAGGTTACGTGTTTTTCTGCTGGATTTTGGACTCTATTGACGTTTGTTATTCTAATTACCGACTCCGTCACATAAACCCGAGTGATGTTTATCATAAAATTTAGCTTTTAAAGTACAATGTGAAATTATTATGTAATGTTTAAATAGGTATATATGTGTCCTGTAGTGTTACATACCTTATGTGATTATACTCTGGTAACTTCTCTGAAATCTTGAGATAATTCCAGTGAAGACATTCAATAAGGTTCCAAGTATGCGTTGGTCAAGTGGTTATACACTAGCCTTTGCTTAATTAAGGGTTACATTAAACGAAAGAAAGTAGCAACATTATTTAGTTGTGTCGTGTAGCGGCGTATGAACAGCGCCTAACGGGCGAACCGTTTCTGTAACTCACAGTGTAAGTAAGGCTGTAAGGTTTAGTGCCGCCATAAAATATTTTAGTGGCCTCTTATGTGGAGTCAGTTGTCTTCACAAATAAACTTGCGACGGGAACTTCTGCGACACTTTGTTGTGCACCTTTGCTTAGTGTCGTTAGCTCGGAGGCCACTCACCTCCGCCCCGCAGCCACTACTCACTTCACTCCACACTAATAACAACATTGTGCTTCATTACATTCGTGACTCCTCTTCGTCATATTAGAGGATGATCGCCAGTGGCATACATATTCATAGGCGATACAAATCTAAGAACAATCGACATGTTCGTTTTTCCGCAACATGTCTGTTTCGTATTCTACGTTAATATGAAGGCGAATGAATAAAATATATCGAAGGAAACTCAGTTACCGAGACAGCCATCAAACATGCACAGCACTACAGCATTCACAAAGTGAGATTCCCTTCACACGTCACGTATACGAAAAACTTATTTATTTTGTCATCATAAGCCTCGGCTAAAACGCCAACCCTTGGCCTAAAAAGATGTGTATAAAAAGGAAAGTCCCACCTGTGCGACGCCTTCAAAGGAAACTGGCCGAAACGACAAATTGCGGCTTACAGAGGAAAAAGAAACACGGCTGTCAGCGGCAGGACCAATAAAAAGCCACGTTCGAACCCTTTGAGGCTCACCGCGAGATCAAAAGCCCGCGCCGCGACGGTGGCGCCGCGGGCGGCATATCGGGTTATCTTTGCCTTGTGTTTGTTGAGATTTATCTCTTCCCCTTTTTATTCGATTTCAAAGTATTTTTGTTGCAGGTCGCGGGCGATACGGCCAAGCGGATGAATACATTCTTACCAACTTTGAAATCATATTTATTTTCATTGAGCAAAAGATGTTACTTTTAAATTGCATTTGAATAGAATTGCAAGGAACGATCAATTTCTGCAATAGTTACGAGTCAACGGTGCTAGGTGATTGTCGTGGAAATATAAATTCTGCTTAATTTAAGTAGGGTTTACTTAATAAAAAATAAAAAAAGAAGACGTCAGACCTACGTCATAGATTAAACGGGTGGTCGACTACGCTACATTGTATCTACGCCGTAGTCGCGGGTCGTGACTACAATCTCGCTATGGCCTAGTCAACAATTGGAAATACATTGTAGGTTTGTTGATAAATAATGGTTTAGTCCATAAAATCTTGCATCACTTACCTATTGCTTGTCATTTTCATTTTTTTTACACGTTCAGTGCCAGTGTCCGAATCCGGGCTCTGAAACCCACTTCAAAAAAAGGAGAGAAAACGAGAGGTCCTTATCATTTTTTTTTGTTTTTTCGCGGATAACTTCGTCGTTTATGGACCAATGATTTTGATGTTTTTTTTGTTGGAAAATAGATATTTCTCTAGTGGCCCCATGAGAAGGACGTCAGGATTTGATAATGACAGACCAGACTAGTACTGTGGGAAGAGGAAGTGTGACGTATAACTTAGCGACTTGAGACTAATAAATACAAGAGATTCCTTACTTAGTGTCCATTTGGTCGGATACTTGATTTGTAACCGGGAGGTCAAACGCTTGTTCATAGTGATAAAAAAAAAAGGTCGTGGGTTCGAGTTCGGTTACTGGACGTGTACCAATGGGACTCGTTTTCAGATCCTATGTACGCAACGCAACACTGGTACGGTGAAGGACAACATCGTGATGAAACCCGCACACCACAAGGTGTGTGAACCCTATAACGACGTTCGTTGGGCTCACCCTCTGTCACGTGGGATAAATACGCTTGGTGAGCCGTGGGCATTTGCTTTAGCAAGTGCCTCTGCCTACCCCTCTTTAGGATTAAGAGAATAAAATATGATAAATTTATCTGTCGGGTAATGGGGCATTTGTTTTTCAAATCTCTGGCGGCGAAGATGTAAGGAATAATTCAGTAAAAAAATGTACTGACGAATTTAAATCATCATCAGCCCATACTGGTCCACTGCTGGACATAGGCCTCTCCAATTGCACGCCACTGTGATCTGTTTTCGGCTTCTCGCATCAATTTAAATGCCAAGCTGAATATGCTAAGCAAAGGCTCGCAATATCACCAGCGTGTTTAAACGAGAGGTGGATTTGATGGTTTGATCATCTTCAGTATACGAATCAATCACATTTCATTAGGCGAGTTTTTCAGGATATTTCAAGTTAATTTTCTAAAAACCAGTTTTTTGTCTATCTTCCTCACCAAGTTTCGGAAAAATCCATTAAACAATTTTCCGTTTAAGTAGTAACAAATACATATCGCAAAAAAAATATTCTCAAAATACTAGGATACATCTTTTTCAGCCCTTCCACTACACAACGTATAATCATACTACACACAAGGATGTCGACCAGCGCACTCCCCGAGGGATAGTAAAATTTACGAAAACCTCCCGATGACATAAAGCAAACGCGAAATGTCAGAACTGTAATAAAATATCTTCGGATATCCACAGCTATATTTGTGTCAGGCTTACAAGCGACTCATTACGTAGAACACGACAGTAGTTGGAGCGCGCCGAGTCACCCCCGAAGCTACGAAAACTTTATTCCGTCGAACACAAATAGATACAAGTTGAGAAATTTCACTAAGGGCCCATTAATGAGGAGGTCGGGGCACGGCTGAGGAACATTCCCGCGAGAAGCGCGGCCCTCCGCGGCGCCGGGCCGGGGTACGGCCCTTGGACGGGTTACATGAAGAGGATTTTAGACCACCATAACCCTTTCCATAGCGAGGGAACAGGATGTAATAAACAGAGTATGTAATAATTATGTACGTACATTTTTGGAAGAAACTTTGCTTAATATGAAGGGTATAGGTACATTATTTAATCGTTAAGTGTGTCCAGATTACTACATAAACTATTACAGACAACGATGAACTTTAATTAAGAAAACTAAGGTATAAACTAAATTTGGCTAAGAATTTTTAAATTCTTCTATTTAAGTTTTAAGTTAAAATAAATATTTAAGTTCCTACTAGTATAATTAATTATTTTAAGATACAATATCGCATTAGGGTAATCTGTAATGGTATTGTATTAAACGTTAATAAATAAAATTAAAATAAATTAAATTAAATGAGTAACCACCAAAACGTTGAAAATTGTAACCCTCATACATTTAGTTTAATAAGATCAGTATAATTGTTTTATGTTTATGTTTTAGTGACGTATTTCGACGGCACGTTCAAGTTTTGTTGATTGTAATGCACACACATTACATGAATAGTATGAGAAACACTTTTGATGCGTATTTTCTCACGAGATCGGTTCCACTCGTATTACAATGGCGAGCAAGTTAAATTAAACAGTATATTATTACAAAGACATGGGTAGAGGGGCGAGTGAATTGTGAATTGTTGTTGAAAATATCAGTGAAATAATAGTCGGTCCATTGAATGCTGTAGCGCGCACTTCCGCTCACATTGCCCTCGTCCAATCTCCGCGCGATGCCCTGAAGGCGATTCGAACAAAGACACAAAGACAGTTATCTTTATATTACGGTAACCGTTTGATTTCATTTCGGTGGAGGTTGTTACATGGAAACCAGGAACTTATCACATCGATTCAGCGCCATTGGAGCACATCCGCCCCGAGGTTGGGAACTCATAACAATGCTCCATAATTGGCCGCAATCATAGATTTTTCCGTCCATTTCCCACGATGTTACTTGTCGAAGTCGTAAAAATTAACGGCAAAGCTGCGGCTACCCACTAACCCCTGCCCCTGCCTCTGCCCCGCTCCCCGCGCTACCTGCACTGCCCGTTACTGTAAACATCCCGGGAATTGTCAAAACTAGCGTATTAATGCGACCGCGCGGCTGTACCCGCGTTATTATTCCCCGTGTAAATCGCGAATAAATGTCCCGGACTAATAGTGTGTTAAAAACTTATTTCAGTACCTACTCCGAGTTCAATTTTATATTTCCAAAAAGTCAAAGATTTGAGCGAGTTCAAATTTTTACGTGATATCCACATGATTTATGAGTAAATGTCATATCTATCAGTTGTTTTGTCGCCCACCTGGTGTCGGCGATTTTAAACATGCGTTTATTAATCGTGTCAGCCCAATGACGTGTACTGCTAGACCTAGCATATGCTAGGTCGTCGAAGCACCTTGCTGGACGTGTACCCACGCTACACGTTCCCATCCGTGGCGAGTTTCAGATCCCAACGACGGTTAATCATTGGTTTCAATGTCCATACAAAATAATACGTACCTAACGACTTTCTACCCGGATGATCTTGATATACACAAGAGCGGTATATCCTACCACAAGCAAATTATTTGCTCAAAAAGATGTACCATCACTTAATAGATGTAAGCAAGTTTGTTACAGAAATAAATATTTTTATTTTTATTATTTTATAATAATCAATTCTTTCGCGATAACCGAACCCGAACATTTTCTTATAAAATCACCGTAATTTTCACAACATAATCCGAACTTTTACCCGAAGACATTTCTCCGGCGTTTCAGTTCTAGGTATTATTTTCAATTGTCCAATCAGCTTGGAGAACTTTATTTGCCAGAAACTTTTCAATTAACCTCCGTGAAGGAAATTGTAATATATTTTTATTATTATGATTTGTTTGCGCTCTGTGAAGATTATTATTGAAGTTAGCTGATACCTGGGCCCATCCGACTACAGTCGGACGCACAATAGTGTAAACTAGGGTGAAACATACCTGGGTGAGGTAAATGACTCGTAGTCTCCTAGTCTTAATGTACAAAATAATATAACAAATTAAGCACTTGCTGTAATTTGCTTCTAAACCGCAATCGATAGGTTTTAGATGTCACGTCTCTACCGCTTCTGTGCGTGCTATGAGAGATGTAAGTATTTACGTATGTATGTATTGTTTTCAACAATTGGCACAGTTTTCTCTGAAATGTATTTATCAGGCAACAAGTGACGTAGGAAGCATCATGTCTCCAAATGGTATACCTACATGTATGGTCGACCAAGAAAGTGCAATATCAATATTGTTCACCGGGTATATAGGTGCGAATATAATCAAAGACAAGCTCGAGCTTACCTTTGTTATATATTTTTTTTTTATTGTCTATCGATTTTATGACATTACATCAATAGAGTCGTTATATTATTACCGTCAGAATGTATGGTCCCATATAGAAATAAAAAAACACTTCACGGCTTTTAATCTCAAAGCGGGGTAGGCAGAGGCACTTGCTTAAAAAGCAAATGCCCACGGTTCACCAAGCGTATTATAGAAATAGAATGTAATATTGTATACCGGATTGTATACCCCACTATGCAATATTGGCGTGAATTGATTTATATATGAAAGCGTGTGTGGTCCAGTTGGTCGGATCCTTGACTTGTAACCGGGAGGTGGGTTCGAGTCCGGCTACTGGACGTGTACCAATGGGATTATTTTTCAGAGCCTATGTACGCAACGCAACGCTCGTACGGTGAAGGACAACATCATGATGATCACAAGGTGCGTGAACCCTATAACGGCGATGGACTCACCCCCTGTCACATTGGGTTAAATACGCTTTGGTGAACCGTGGGCATTTGCGTTAGCAAGTGCCTCTGCCTACTCCGCTTTGGGATTAAAAGGCGTGAAGTGTATGCATGTAATGTTAACAATTAAAGCCGCGCTAATACTTACACTCCGGAATAACAACAAAAGACACAGTTTTTTTATACAGACGTTGTTTTCTCAATAACACGTAGAATCATACAGTTGTTCAAGATATTGTAGAGAGTGTGAACATCGTTCACCGGGAAAACAGAAGAAGAATAATTTTCTTAAAATATATGTGTGCTACAACATGCCTTTCTCACTTTCCATTTTTTTTTTCTTTCTCGTCGCATTTAACTGAGGTAAACAATGAATGTTGCCGATTAACGTGAAGTCAGCTCCTAGTGGAGAGAGTTCAGACAATGGAAGCACATCAACATAAAAGCGCGCACAATATTCAGCGAGTTGAATATCTTGGGAATGAATTCTCACAGAGAGTCGTCGACGAACAATAAATAACGTGGCATTCGCAGCACGCATTCAAACACAAAGGGCATTTTTCCCATTTTACAATTCACATGCTTAGCTTCAGTTAAATCCGACATGAGAGCCCCTCGCCGTGTATGAGACCCGTTCCAATTACTCGCGCGCCGTGTACGCGCCGCCTTAGCGTGATATATGGAAGACTTTCGACTTACCACCGTAACGCTTCAATTGATATGCTAATACTGGATGTATCCCGAAATTGGGTGGCTAAATATTGACAAAGGAGGTCACGGCGGCGGCGGAGGCGGGACTCGAGAGTTCGTTTGCGCCAGAGATTTATGGCGTTCTCCCGCTTTATTGGGTGTATGTGTGACAAAGGTGCGTCGCTGCAATGTTGCCAATAATTGCGTTTCCGAACCGGGCTCTACACTCGCCCGATCAGAGGTAAGACCGCAGTGACGACGGGCTCGCCCCCTCGCGCCGCACGGGGCGGGCAGATACTGCGGCCTTTATTACTCTTCCTTATCATTATCATAATACGCATGTCGTATGTGTACCCGATTAATGCTCGTTAAATAAACTTTTCATGCACAATTTATACGATCGTTTAAATGACGTTATTTCCAAACTTGAAACGACCGCCGTCTTTAGTCGATGGGGTAAGCAGAGATTATGCATACTTCTCATCAGAAGTCATACTCACGCCACACACATGCGTAATTGTTTTCGCCCGAGGGGTGCGCTGAGATAACCGCTCCGACGATACCGGTTTAATTATCTTTTCCATTATTTTGTTTTCCAGATGCTATTCAAAGTATACTTCGTGTTTAATATACTCTCCTGGAGGGATGAGGTACTCTGCAACCCTATCTCTTTTGAACATTTCATATATTAAAATATTTATTTGCCGTTAAAAATTCCAATAGGTAGTCGGCTGGCAATTTCAGCGTAGGTAAAATAAAAAGTGAAACACCTAGTTTGAAATAAATGGAATTCCCAATAACTGCAGGTACATTCGGCGCCATGTAATGAAAATACTTGGCGTATTTCGGGTTTCATTTTATATTCGACGCACCTTTTCCACTGATTGATAGCGAGTGCTGCAATTTTCCGTTCCCTTTGTGTTCTCTCTTTTTTTCGTTGATTTATTTTGAAATTAGTAGGATAAATCGCGTGATGAGTCTGTTGATGCAGATTTATTGTGGCGTTGCTTGTGCGAATGTTTTTGTTTGGGCGGCTGGTCGCGGCGGGCGGGCGGGCGCGGGCTGCCGAGCCCCGCACCAGCCCCGAGCGCCGGCTCTCGGCCCGCCGGGGGGCGCATCGCTCATAAAGCGGAATGTTATAAACAAATTGCCGCGGAAAACGATGGCGGGATTAGCTCATTTTTACAAGCACTTTTGTTAAGGTTAAATTGCAACATAAAGTTTTGATGAAAGTGTTTACACTTTTACGACTTATCTATTACTTTAGGAGAAGTAGCAATATTGGTGAACCGTGACCGTTTGCTTAGCAAGTGCCTCTGCATGCCCCCCGCTTTGGGATGAAAATGCGGGAAGAACATTTTCTCATTATTTATTGGAGTGGAATTTTGTCGAGTTCCTAGCGCAGGCTGTAACAGCTTAATATTATACTCATAGATGCAATCATTCGCCTTCATTCAGACACAGACATTTAAAAGATAAAAGTCAAAGCCAATAGAACTAGGTACGTAGTAGTATTTCGATTAGATACACAAGTATAGCTACAGCAGCACACTCTTTCTTGTGGAGGAAAGTGGCTCATGTAGATAGCTATGCGCTAATACGGTGGCCATCAAAGGAGAGTCAGGAGGATTGATTAACTCAATTATGGTTGGCAGAACCTTTTCACCCGTGTCCTGTGGACTGCATTGTGTGGCGGGCGTGGGTGGGGGATGAAATGGGCTGGCGAGCTGCTCGACACAAATGACGTGGAAACCTTCGCGGCGGGGGCTCCGGCCCTCGGGCTCCGCGCCCCGGCCCGGCCCGGGGTCAGCGGACTGACACGTGACACAACAGACATCTGACCAAACGAACTGTCACCACGCTGTCATGTCAGAGCTTCAAATGTTGCAAATCGACTTTGAACTAGCAACAGGTCCTATCTGATCTTAAAAGTTCATACAATTTTAAAAAGTACTATCTGACATAGTAATAATAATCAAACTCGTATCATGCTGACGGTTTAGATAGGACGTATTGCCAGATCATAGTCCAAATACAATTCTTCGGGTATTATAACAAAACACAAATACCACTTGTAGCGAGGCCACAGTTACGTCGAGATAATAAGATAGTTTAATAATATACATTAATAATAAATATTTCTCAACAACACACTCGTTGTCTTCATCCCACGTTAAGTAACTAAAGCACTTGTGTTAAGGACTTCAGACAACGAAATATACTTACTTAAATACACTTTTTCTTTTCTTTAAATACATACTTATATAAATAAAATACCCAGACACATCCAACAAGTACTAAAAAGCTCATCACCTAAGTGCCTGTCAGCGCGGCGGTGGGAATCGAACTCACGACCCTACGGAATAGAGGCAGACATGCTGACCACTACATCAACGGGCCCGTCGCATTACTTGATGTTAATGGCACGTCGCATTGTATTCATTTTAATTATGATACGCTTATTCATATTGGTAGATAAAAAAATATATATCCAACGATAGATTATGCAATTCACTTATATTTCCCCCGTCACCTGCACGCTGTACGAGGCCACAGATAACGCTGTGCGTGTGCCCGAATACTGCTCACAGAACATATGAGGACACACACGCTGTCCACTCGACAAGAAGAAGACTTATAATTCGTGTATCTATTATAAGTAGCATAAGTTCTTATATTCAATCTTAGTGCAGTATAGTGAGCCGACCACATTAGCCGTAGGATCGATGGCAATTTGGTAAACGAGTTCTCGAGTGGAGACTGCATCTCAGTAAATGGTGTGTAGGGCGCCCTCAGGCAAGGTGCGCTGGCTGACAGAATCTGGATGCAAGAAGACGAAAAAACATTACAGTTTGGCAGTGGACGAATACAGGCTGGGGATGATGCGTGTTATTTAACCTATATTCCTCAAAATAGGGAAAACTGGTGATTCTGCATTTGAATTGTGTGCACTGGTAACCCCGTCTCCCCGAATCCCCGCGCAACAGCGCCCCGTGGCCAGGAGACATCGCTTGTCAATTAAACTACTTGGGAGGAATCAAGGGGCATCCTCCAGTTTCTTATGTAACAACGTATGTTCAAGGAGAGGGCCTCAGTCATAATGTATTGTGTGTCTATGGTCAGCTGGCGACTGCAGCGTTTAGTTCTGCAGAGGAGCGTCAGGCGGGGGTACTCAGTATGGAGCGCGGGCGAGTGTGCCCGCGGCGGTGGCGGCGGCGGCGGTGGCGGCGACAAAGGGAGCCATTAGGGTCTGATTAGGGGTCCGCGGGGAATCTAATAATTTGGACACAACGCTTGTGACGCTACTCGCGATGCCTCGGTACACTCCGCTTGAAGAGTAAACTTCAACGCAATGATTTTATTTTCAATTCCTCTTATCAAAGATGAATGATTTGAAAAAAATGATTTGGAAAAAATACTACTAATGTATAAAATTTCCATGTCACAATGTTACCGTACTCCTCCGAAACGGCTTTCACGATTTTTACCAAATTATATATGCGTATTCAGCAGGTCTGAAAATCAGATACTATCTATTTTTTATGCATCTACCAGTTGTATTTCTCCCAATACACGGAGTACAAAGGCAACTTATTATGGCAAAACTTATGTTTGCCGGGACAGCTACTAGTATCATAAAAATACGTATGGTATATTTTTATATTTATTATTATATTTTATTTAATACTTTTTACCCAAATCAGTTCTTATACAATCACAATACATACAGTGAAGCAGGCAACGATAACGGATCTCCACTTGTGCCGTTTCTGTGCTATGAATGTAAACAAAGCAACACTGAAGCACCTCTACATGTCGCCGTACTGTACCAACATAAAGGAATCGAGCGATATTTCTGGAGCGCGATTGTGCGGAAAGATTACGCTTTGTTTGTGTCTGTTTGTATGTATGTGTGTACCGTGTGGGGGTGGACAGATGCATTTAAATGGTTTCGTGTGGAATTGACCGGCGAGACGGCTGTGCGCTTTACGAGCGCCTCTCGCGCCACATCACTCACCCGCGCCGCTGCCGGCTCTACACGTACTGAGGGCCTGCACTTGAAGTATTCACTCAATTGGCCTGATTTTTCAACAACTTAAGTACCCATGTGAAGCGTCTGTGGTCCAGTTGGTCGGACACTTGACTTGTAACCGTGAGGTCGCGGGTTCGAGTCCGGCTACTGGACGTGTACCAATGGGACTCTTTTTCAGAGCCTATGTACGCAAAGCAACGCTTGTACGGTGAAGGACAACATCGTGATGAAACCCGCACACCGCAAGGTGTGTGAACCCTATAACGGCGATGGGCTCACCGCCTGTCGCGTTGGGTTAAATACGCTTGGTGAACCGTGGGCATTTGTTTATTAAGCAAGTGCCTCTGCCTTCCCCGCTTTGGGATTAAAAGGCGTGAAGTGTATTTTATTATTAAGTACCCTACCTACATTCAAATGGCAACTAAGAACTTTTTTTTTCACTATGAACAAGCGTTTGACCACCATCCTGTCTGATGTTAAGGAGTGATGTGGTCTTCGATGGAGCATATTTGTTCATTAGATACCTATTCACCCGCGACTTGAATACCTTCAGACTGTACTGCACAGGAAACACAGTCTCCGGCAAGTCATACCACATCCTGTGGTTTGGTTCGCTTAAATGGTAAATCCACCTGGTATGAATGACGTTTTGCCGTTCTGCTGGTTGTCCTATTGTAAAAACGCGATGAGGGTATTAGGTTATCCAACTCTATAGCACACCCTCTGAAATGCACCAAAGTCAAAGTCAAAATTTCTCTATTTCATCGTTATTATAAGTGTCATTTATGACTTTAAAAACAAAAGTAATCGTCTCCGGTTCGAATTAATTTCGTTTACTGGCCATGATGGTTTCAACAGCCATAAATGTAATGGAATTTCTTTCATTTGTTGCACGTTTCAGCAAACAGCGAATTCAACTAAAGAACAGAGGGGCAGCGCAAGTTTCATGGGCATCGCAACATTAAAAAAAACTCTCTCAAGGAAACTTGCTAACTAGAGAGTTTTCACCGCGAACACCACTTTTGATTAATTTTCTTTTCACCAAGTCCTACTGTAGGTATAACAGTATTTATGGCAGCTACTGTCGCGGCCCAGGGTCAGAGGATATTTTAGAGTTCCACGAAGGTTTTGTTAAAATAAAAATAGTAAATCCTAAAGTTTGAATTATATTTAAATCATTGTTGTTACATTTTCTTCAAAAAAACAATTTTGTTGAGATGTACTACATATTATGTACTTGTATTAGGACACCTACTGTTAGTATTTTGTGCTAAAACTTCCAAAGGTAGAAATAATAAATACGTGGCACAGTAACTTCGTCATACCAGCTCACTGACCACTGCTGGACATAGGCCACCTCAAAGGCTAGATGAATTTAATTAGAAATTTCGAACATTAATCTATTGACTTAGGGTGCCTTGTATTCTTCAGAAACAAGTGTTATGAGGTTCAGTGAGGGCCAGGACCAATGTCTTTCTTTTTTTATTATCATTATGAACAAGTGTTTGACTACCATCCTGTCTGATCTTAAGCATTGATTTGTAAAAGTAAATCCACCTGGTATGAATGACGTTTTGCCGTTCTCCTGTTGTTCTATTCTTATGCATATAGAATATATATCCACTATCAAATCTCTTTTTTTTTCGCATAAATCGCTATTGTTTTCTTTGCAAGTAAAAATTTAGTACTTTTATATTTTAGCACTAAGCCATTTATAACGGAGAGCAGACCACCTCGCATATATTTTTTGTGCAGCCATCAGCTGTGTATCTGGCCCATCAATAATGCGCAAGCATCGCGCACTCTCGTGTACGTACATATTATTAAGTAAGAACTTTAAATATTTTTAATGGCTTTTCTTAAAATGTCTCCCGCACACCGCACCAGTTAAAAGGCTAGTGTAAACGCGGGGTTGCCAGCAAACATTAAAGTTGCACTCATAAATTGTGGTCGTAAGAGCCGGTCCACACGTGCCGAGCACGCGACGCGCCTCCGTTACAGCGTGTACCTACTAACTCCACACTACACGCTAACTCTACACATTAAAAAACACAGAACGTTTCCACACACAAATTGCTTACATCGTAAGTAGCAGATATTTGACATATCAGATGTATGTACATACGTTATTATTTTTAAAGCAATGCACGTGCGGGGAGGGAGGAATGAAAAATATAAAAAAATATAATTTATTATTTTTTTTATCGCTATGAACAGGCGTTCGACCACCATCCTGGCCTGATGTTAAGCAGCGATGTGGTCTACGATGGAGCACACTTGTTCATTAGGTACCTATTTACCCCAGTGACTTGAAGACCTTCAGACTATACACAGACTCCGGCAAATCATTCCACATCCTAAGACTAATGTCTACATTGTTCAGCAGAACACCGTCAGCATAATTTTCTACGTTTCGTTCTGCTTACTTGTTCTTTAAATGTAATCCACACCATTGTCAAAATTCTAAAAAAAAAAAATCATGTCACCCTCTCGCAGCAGAAATACTTAAGAGTCCAGATATGCTGCGACGTGGCTTCCAGAGGTAAATATCTCGCGCTCAATCCCAGCTTGTACTAAGTTATTAAGCTTTTTTGCACCGCGCTAAGGTTGCCGGCGTCACGTGCTGCCGCGCACGTGTGTAATCGCCTTTACGTTGCTCTGGACCCGATGTGCACGCGGCTTTATACTGGATTACCTCTGAAAACCTTCCACACGATTTCCTACTTTTGTCTTAGTGGCATAAAGACTATTCTAGTACAGCCTAACAAGGCAGTTACGTTGTTTTGTATAAAAACGCATGTTTGTTTTATTTTCGTCGCCTTTTACATGAAAATATGAGTGTTGTAAGTGTTTGCCATTTCCTGTTTAAGTTTCGTAGTTTCTGCGGGTTATTTCGGTGAATTATAATAGAGAATGGGCTTTATTAAATCTTTTTTGTTTTATTTGCTTGCATACTGCTGTAGCTGCGGCATATTTTAACAAAGGTGTACCTACAGCGAGCCGCCGAGCCCGCCGGCGTACGTCCGTCTTTGCCCAGCTCCTTGTTTCACTGCACTCGTTATTTCTCCTTTAAATTATTACAGTACAATACAAACACGCCGCTTGCTTCTCCCAAATACTAAAATTTATTACATTATCCTTAGAAGGTTCAGCAAAGTTCATGTTTAAATCCAAATTAGCAGCAACTAGGCAGGATAGTTAATATGTAATACAAGTTTGCCGCATTAAAGTAGTTCTCGTATTAAAACAGTACACATTCATTACGCTCGGTACAGAGAGCCACTTCGCCGTGTACTGTAACGCCACCGCCAACAGTAATAAAACTAAATTTATTGTCAAAACTTGTACAATGAAAACTTTGCATACAGTCTTCGTAAGTTGAACTGGTTTATGTCTTTATTGTTTATTATATTGACACGAGTAATGTCCGCGGGAATAAAACTGAATTGAACGTGTCTGATTGCGCTGCGGTGTTGCACGCACACAGCGCTTCATCATCGCCATACTGCACGTCACACACACTATACTTCAGTGGCGCATGATATACACACATCAAAAGTGTCTAGGGATCAAGTATATTTTAGAAGATTGCAATCAAGAATATATTTTACAAAAACTCAATTCATTCATAATTTATTCAAAATGTGGTGATAAGTCATTGATACAGGCATGGGGAATTAGGTAGGAAACCAATCCAGAAGATTAGATTTGATTTAAATAAATTAGATTTTTTTAGAGCTAAAAATGTTCTTGATCTCTAGACACTTTTGATATGTGTACTACGCTACTAGGGTAGGTAAGTTATAAGTACACATCCTGCAGTATGACACTGTATACTAACTGTTTATACCGGGAATCAAGACGCGAAATCAATACATAGTATAAAACAAACTCCCGCTGACGAAATTCAATGTTGTTTTCATTAATAGATTATATTGGCACCGATATACCCGGTGAAAATATTGATTTATCGCTTACTTTAGTTCTGAAAGAGCCATGAGATGACGGTTTCAAGTATACCTACATACAAACAACACCGCTACAGTGTGTACACTCCCCCGGCCCTTGCGTTAAATGATTGTGACACACTTCACTATCATTTCATGCGAGCCGGCATCCCTGGCCCGCAGCAGTCACGTGTTGTTCCGCTCGAGGCTCGTCCCCAGCAGTGGGCAATGTCATTTGATACCAAATTAACGTCGAGATGATGCAAGAGGGTGCGACTGCTCCTATTGTACGTGTGTGTGATAAGTAAGGCACAGGGTGTTCAAGATTAAATTTTAATTAAAATAAATGACTCTATTTTTTATCTGGCGAAGGATTGCTTTGACAAATGTCTATTTTTTTCGGCCATTGATATGTTTTCAGTCATTAATCATTGCGTGGACGGTGCGTTGCAAACAAGTATTATTTCACTTAACGACTCATTATTATTATTTTGGAGAAAAGTTTAGTACGCCATTATATTCAGTTGAAATGAGATGCCAGAAGTACCTGGAACTCATTCAACAGTTAAATAACGTATAATAATAATGTGGTGCGTCTCGGACCCTCGACTCGGGACACCCTGTGCGTCATTTCCTTCGCAAGAGATTATTAGGACCTTCTCTGATGAAAGGCCTTCGGGACCGACTTGAACTTTCCTCGACTCTACCAACTATGCGAAACCAGTATTACTTGAACCCGGAATCCTTGCACTGTCTCCCTCTATACAGCTCTATATGAGCATAAGGGCTCGAAACCGTAATAACATATCAACAACGATCGACGAATTTCGGACTGCGTAAGTCACCGCCGTTGCAATTTGATATTTATATCTGTGGTAATAAGGGTACCGGAGATTAGTTTGGATTGGGGTCAAGTGGTGTTCAAACGTCAGCGAGCTCTGTAAGTTTCTATGTGAAGGGGCTGTTTAC
The DNA here is from genome assembly GCA_012932125.1 of Conopomorpha cramerella. Classification (NCBI taxonomy): domain Eukaryota; kingdom Metazoa; phylum Arthropoda; class Insecta; order Lepidoptera; family Gracillariidae; genus Conopomorpha; species Conopomorpha cramerella. The sequence goes on from SJJU01000410.1 coordinate 47,204, forward strand.
TTTGGAATGCAAATAGCGAATATATCCCCCGATAGGGAACGTCGGGTCCGCGGAGGGGCCGCCGGTATTTATCTCGAATTTCATATGTGGATGAGTGCGGCTTACACCGGCTCGCAACTAATCTGGTGCCTCAATACCTACTTCATATTGTTTCGGGTTACTATTCGCGTATTCAATTTGGACTATCTTAACCTAGCAATCATTTTAATGATATTTCCATTGAGGTTACACAATGTATAGCAGGAGTCAATGCATTGCCAGCACCAAGAACCACTGTTTACTAAATGTAGTTTGTGTGTTATGATTGAAAAAAATATATGTATAAACGACGCTTACAGGTAGGTACATAGATACATACAGGTAGGTACATAGATACATATACATACGTAGCTAAATACTTAAATAAAGGTGCATATTACATATTTTTCAATTCTGTGGAATGTGCTACTTGGCCTTACCATTATATGCGGAGATATTTATTAGCAGTACATTTACTTCGAAAACACCATTTAGTCGAATTAACTATTTCCTGGAAAAGAGAGCGCCCGTGGTCGCGTCGAGGTCGCCCGTAAAGGAGCGTCTGTGGTCCCGTTGGTGGGATACTTGACTTGTAACCGGGAGGTCACGGGTTCGAGTCCGGCTACTGGACGTGTACCAATGGGACTCTTTTTCAGAGCCTATGTACGCAACGCAACGCTGGTACGGTGAAGGACAACATCGTGATGAAACCCGCACACCCTATAACGGCGATGGGCTCACCCCCTGTCACGTTGGGTTAAATACGCTTGGTGAACCGTGAGCATTTGCTTATTAAGCAAGTGCCTCTGCCTGCCCCGCTTTGGGATTAAAAGGCGTGAAGTGTTTTTTTTTTACTTTTTAACTCTTTCCTGGACAGTAAACGTCTATAGGCGTCATAATAAAACATGTCTATTGTACTGTCCGCCAATGTGTTAATAGAAAAATCTACATGTTGACTGTTCTTTTTAACGTAGCCTTTTATAAACTGTAAAAAATTAAATGTTGATTTCATTTCACTTTGTATTTTCACAAACGTAATTAATATTCCGGCATTGAACTATAAATATTTTTTTAATGAAACGCGCACAGAGACTATAACTCAATATTGTCCACCAGGTTAAATAGCAACAGCGTCGAAACGTAGATTAAAATAACAAAGGTGAGCTCGAGCTTGTCTTTGATTATATTCGCGCCTATATACCCGGTAGGCATTTTTCACATTGAGTTACATTGAACTATAAAGTTCTACCCGCAACATAAAATCAATTCCACAGAGAGTTTGAAACTATAAGACATTATCTCAATATTGTTCATTGGGTTTATATATTATAGAGTCTGTGCGCGTTTCATTAAAAACAATCTAATATCTGTTCTTAAGAACCATAACGTTTTTAGTAACAAGTAAAATTGCATTCACAAACTTAATTTACTTTTCACTTCGAACACCTACGAAGTACCGCCGTTTTTAATACAATAATAGAACTTTTTTCAAGATATAATCTATAATCGATGGATTAGTTCCTATGAATAGGTCTTCGTATGTCTTATACTCTAAGGCATTTACGTACTGACCGTTCTGAATGTTACACCCTGTATATTAACTGTTTGTTTGAATACACAGGTATTTGCAAGATTAAAATAGTAGTGGTATATATGTAATACGTATACGTAGGTACCGTACGATAGTTTCATTATTTTGAGCGAAGATGAAAGGGCCAGTTGGGCGGGCGGGCGGCACTCACTCAAAACATACTTAGGTACAAACACACAACAAACAAATTTGTAGCATACCAAAGTGGAGCGCCGCACACTCGCGCCGGAGTTTGTGTACATCTACCCACCATTCCGATATTTGGAGCGTAATGAAAGGTCAAATTCTAAAACTGTGATTCAGAGTGGGGTTTAATTCAATGACTGCATTATTGTATATATATATGTCTTTTCAAGGTACTTTGACTGGCTGATTTTATGTATTTGTGAATATCAAATTTTTAACTTTATACCAATTACGATGACTGACGGGGAATGCGGTCAGCGATCACAAAGCGGGGTAGGCAGAGGCACTTGCTAAAGCATATGCGCACAGTTCACCAAGCGTATTTAACCCAACGTGGTGTGCGGGTTTCATCATGATGTTTCATTACTTATACGTAATGTTAAAAAGCGTACGAGGGTGACAATAATTTCCCCAAATTCGATCTTTACAAGCTAAGAAATACTTAGTGTACCTAATTGATAGGACAATATGCGTTCTATAAAACATGAAAACGGAATGCTTAGGTGATTTGGGAACGTAACCTCAATCACTTTAAAATTTCGAGTTTAAAAAGCAAGAAATTTAGATTAAACTTTGAAAAAAAACTACCTCTTCCTATTCCAGCAACGTTTACCGTTATTTTAAACCGCGGTTGGGGAACATTTCAGGGAACCGCATTTTGCAAGTGGGATTCCTAAACTCCAATTTCCGAGTCTCATCGCGCCCGAAAAATACCGAGCTTTGCCGAAAGGCGCCGAAGCCCGCGCACGTGAGGTCTCTGCTAAATGGTTATTTTCAGGTCTCATACAAGATCTCTCGGGGATTACGATTCCTCCAAGGAAACCCCTTTTCTTTAAAACAGCGCAGCGTACCTGCTTGGACGCAATTTCAAATGTTTCAAGTTATGGTTAGAGCGATATACCTAGTTGTAGAGCGGCGAGCTCAGTTCTAAGTATACTACGCGTTGTAATGGGACTACTTAAAGTACGCTACCTTACAATATCCTCATAATTCATGTTCAGATCCATAAATGCACATATACGTGCACGGTGTATAATCCTATGAAGGGTAAGATTTATGACTTCAAACATTGCATTAAATGTTTAAAACGGGTATTATATTAACCAAGGATAAGCATTCAGCTTACTTTCGTTGTTTGCCCGACGTTTCGACACAGTTACATGTGTCGTGGTCGCGAGCTGACTGGAGTTGACTTTCGACTTGGTTAATAATCGCGCTATAATACCCGTTTTAAACATTTATATCATGTCAGTGCGCATTTCCTTAAAAAAATATTCAAACATTGCACTTCATATTTATCAAGTAGGCGTGACTCGTGAGTAATGTTTATTAGAAAAAAAGTAAGTAACATTATTCTATGAACACTCACATCAACACGGGGTGAAAATCAATAAACCATTGAGGTTTAGCGTAGAAACGTGAAGTGGTTAAACAGTAAATGTATGAAGAAACAGCAAGGCGCAACGCGATGGCAGCAGTAAGTAGTGTTCGCCTCAATATTGGGAGTACCTGCCTTTGAGCTGATCGCGGGAGGCTCGCGGCGGCGGCGGCAGCGGCGGCGGCGCGGGGCACAAGCGGGTACGGTTACCTTGTCTCAATTCTCTACATACATACACTTCACGCCTGTCTCCCAGAGGGGTAGGCAGAGACTACAGATCTCCATTTGTCACGATCCTGACATACCCCTTTCGCTTCATCTACATTCATACATCTTTTCATACATGACCTCCGGTTTCGAGTACTTTTCACGCCACCTTCGGTCAGGACATCACCAATCTGGTCTTTATATGTCCTTCTGGGGCGACCTCTACTCACCCGGCCCATTACTGTCTCAATTCTCTCCCATCTATCATTCAAATAATGCCATAAAAAAGTTAAGAAGTAATTTTTTGTTGACACATTCACATTTTTTTTAGCACGTGGTGACGGCGAATAGAGTGTACACATGTAGTGTCACCGACCCAGCACAACTTTTCCCGTCGTGGGGTTCTGGGCGAGGCGACCGAGGGAACTCTTCAGAGAACTGGTAGCAACGCTCTCTCTGAGTTAAACCACGATGCCACTGCGATCGCCAACTCGCCTGCGAAACGCAGCGATTAATAGCATGGAATTTCCTCCCAAATGATCAGAGAAATCATTGAAGGAGGCCCTCGTCCAGCAGTGGATGTCATATGGGGTGATGATGATTTACTTTTTGAATTCAGATATTTATAGTTTTAAGTCTTACGTCTTAGCATCAATAGATGCGAATAAAAATAATATGATCAGGCAATAATGCCTCTAGGTAAAGCAATATAATCATGCTGCTTTACCTATGTTAATCCAAAGCGTTAAGTTAAGGATGTAACAGATTGTCTCTGCCTATCTCCCTAGGAGACAGGTGTGCAACCGTGGAGGTATATGTGCAACCCGCGGTCGCCTGTGCCTCAAGTGGCGCCGCTAGTGTCGTACTCCGGATATGAGGTGGTCGCGGATATTGCCGCGGCTGCGTTTGGCTACAGTCGGCAGCGGCGGGCGCGGGGCGGCGCGGGGCGGCGCGGGGAGGCGCGGGGAGGGGCGGGGCGGGCGGCAGGTAGGCTGCGGATGTCGTTCCAACAATACTGCTGCGGGCTCCAGCATTGATGCTCTCACTACACACAGTTAAACACATGCCAATGTTCACTTTATTGAACGTGGAAGATGTACGTGTGAAATGTAAATGTTTGCCTTTTTGGGGACTCATTCCCCTGGCGTCGTCAAAGTACGGTCCGGCTATCAACACTCGATAACATAAATAATATATAAGTATTCCGAGTCTTTTACCTTTCCTTTGCGATTGTCCCAGTATATTAAATCCTCTCCTCCCTATTCTTTCACATGCCTACGTCCATGACTAAACCAGAAACGTACAGTACGCGCGCTACGGCGTAGCATCGTCTACGCGGCGTAGTCACAGCTATCACTTCGCAACGCTCACGTATTTGCATAAAAGCCGGCAGACAGCTCCCCGCTGATAAGGCGTGTGACGCTAATTTCCACGCATATGTTCTGAACATTAGATGGCCCATAAATCTATACAACAATGCGCTAAACACCTACATACAGTACCATAAACGTGAAAGTACAGAAAAGGGTAATTTCAATATTTAGCGCGTTCAGGTGTGCGGAGCAGTGACTTCACAGAAGGTGCACGTGGCCACAGGTTTTTTTTTTCAGATAATGCTACGAAGCCTCACATTTCAACAAAAGTAATTGACTCACGACAAATCAGTATATTACGAATTGTTATCATACGAATGTTATTATTAAAATATTTTTTTCAAATGTTTACCGAATACACATTCTTCTTACTGCTTTTTATTGTATGGCATTTATCTTTTATATATATAACACAATACACAATCGTATGACCACCATCCTGTCTAATGTTAAGCAGCGACGTGGTCTACGATGGAGCACACTTGTTCTTTAGGTATCTTTGTTACTGATCTTAAAAGGGATTATTTTTCCATGTTAAAAAATAACTGTGACTTTAATCATAATTTGATGAATGTGTAGTTTGCAGACGGAGTGTCAGTTCTGCGCGCGACCTCCCCGGCCGCCGCCGCCGCCGCCGCCGCCGCCGCCAGCCGCCGGCTCGCGCCTAAACACGGGGACATTATTTTGAAATATAGCGTGAGAACCCCTAGAACAGCTCGCAAATTTATACCACACTAAATCATATCCATTGAAAGTGGGGCGAGAGCCCACGAGCTACCTTCGTCATTAGGCCGCGATACCGCGCCGCAGATAGACATGTAATGTTCAAACTTGAAAGAGTTTCCCCTGATTTATATTGTGTTTCCCGTACATTTAATGCAACCGATAAGCGAATGAATCGTCATGTGTGACTCTGATTGTTGCGGGAAAGAGGGTGCGTTTTATGTTTTTCCACGAATAAATTTTGCTAGTCGTAAATCGCGGGCCAACGAACTAATTTGAAAGCTTCAAGGGTATAATGATAAGGCAAACGGTCGGTCTCCATCTACTGGTAGTAAAATATGGACATACACCATAAAGGTTTAAGTGTTTAGATGTCAAAGCTCGGACCTCCTTTGACCGCTCGTAAAAGTTGTCCATTATTTCCAGCCAGTATCCTATCGCAATTCTTATTCTTTACGAAAAACAATGCGACCTTTTTACAGCGCTCAGTAAACTTTTTTACGGCCGCAACTCTGGCGGGGATGGAGATATAAAATAGTACAGATAGACGCGTCGAGGCGAGAACTGACGGAGTGCCGGCGCCCATATTACCAGATTACTGATCGACTTTAATACGAGTATATGGAACAGTACTCAATATTTTAGGTTATTTTATATCTTGCGCGACAATTAGTTCAGAGACACGCTTCGTCAACACTTCGTTCAATGTATGTATTGACTTAGAAGAAACCTCCGTTTATCCGTTCTCTGGACTTTAGTGATTTTTTTTACTAAAAACACATATTTCACTAATCTAATCCAAGAAAGTAATACTTGTAAGTAGGTACCGTTATCTCCTGGTAAATTGAAATATAATATAATCAATTAATAAATAATTTTAGGCTACCATAGTACTCCACTGGTGTATTTCGCCAATCGTTTCTAGATTGGCGAAATACACCAGTGGAGTGATCGTCATCGTAAACCCATGCATTCCCTGGGGTATATAGTCACGTGCCACAGTAGGTACATGTCATTTCAAGGTATATTATATATAGCTCGTTATGACGGCCATCACTTCAGAATAGAGTTTTAAAGCTGTTAGGCCCCAACAACGTCTTAAACCATGCAGCTTCTTAGAGCCTCACAATTGGGTATTGCGAGGATAAATCCTCAATCATATGACCTAGGGCACAGATATTGCACAAAGTCTTAACTAGGCATTCTTACTCACAAATTTAAACCAGCACTTCTGATCTCGGCTAAGTACTAGTAGTAAAACGACGAATTTTTATTTGAATCCCCAGAAGTATTATTTTTTAAATACTGTGAACAAGCGTTTGACCACCATCCTACCTGATGTTAAGCAGCGATGTGGTTAGCAATGGAGTCAGTCGAATTCATTAAGTACTTGACTTGAAGACCTTCAGACTGTACTGCGCAGGGAGGTCAGACTCGGGCAAGTCATTCCACATCCTGGCGGTTCGCATTATAAAAGTAGACGCAAATCGTTTGATTCGCATAAATGGTATATCCACTTGGTGTGGCTGACGAAGATTCTAATTATTAGAGATTTTTTCGTGTCGGTTAAAGAATATTCAATGCAAACAATCAAATCTTTCCTATTTTTATTATTAGTATAAAGTGGTATACATATATAGAACACTCGGTGGCTCTGTGCGACTAGAGATGTGTTATTGGTTTTGTATCGCGGTACCGAACTGAAAGTTGGCAGAGAGGCCTATAAATACACCATAAAACTGTTTTCCTCTCGTACCTACGTAATCGGATCGAGAGGCATTAGTTTCAGTACAGTGATCGACACCTGGAGGTCGACACACGCGTCGTCCGTGGCCCGCCCCGTGCTCCACGACAACTTGGCCACGAGGCCAGGTGTCCACGCTCGAGCTTGTTGTTCAAAACTGTCCTTGACAAGAGGTAAGAAATGAATTGCTGATTCTGGCTCGTATTGTCGGATTTTATTGGCGAAATGGTTTAGTTCTTTTATTACTTTATACAGAGACATTCAATCTGTATATGTATATATATATAAATAAATGAAACTCGTAAACTGTGATGGAATCACGATCACCGTCAGCGATACACGACAGTACCTACCTACAAGACACAGAAAATCGCGTATACCTAGCTTACAGCATCAATTAAATTAGTATTAAGTCATATTTATGTTAAGTATACTTAGCAGTAAGCCTTGGTGATTTGAAAAGATGCCAGTTTCTTTCCGGTTCTTCTGGCGAGTATAAGAAAAATAATTCGAACCCGGAATGATTACTTTTGTTTTTAAAGTCATAAATGACGTTCATCAAGCTTTGTGTTTTGCTACTGTATATCTGTATGTTATAGCACTTATAACGATGAAATTAAGATATTTTGACTTTTGAATCGACAGATAGATACATTGTTTATTGATTATCAAAACACAGAATTACAAAACCCACGTCACTCACGGTGTGCAAAGACTGTATGCATAACCCTCCGAGATTCGGACATTTCCTATATTGTGACAGCGAAGGCGAAGAAGGAAATGGGTATCTCCCTATTCCACATACATAGCAAGTCTCGATAGCATCGTCCTACAGGACCTGCGCGAATCTAGCTTTAGTTCATATTCTAGACCACACATATAAGATAGCCTACGCCCTACCCTATGACTCGATGTATGGCAGGCACCAATGAAAAACGCCGCAGAAAAAAAGTATGATGTTTAACTTTTTTTAATGAGACGCGAACAGACATTATAACTCTATATTGTTCACCGGGGTGGAGCTCATTCGGAGCTTGTCTTTGATTATATTCACGCCTATATACCCGGTGAACAATATTGTTATAACATCAAACTTCAATACCAAATAGACGTGTAATTTTTGCAGTAATTTAGACCCGCCGTCCTATGTTCCTAGGATTTATCAAGTAAACGAATTACGGTCAAAGTCTTAACACTCCCTTGTCAAATTAGGATAGTTATCTGAAGTCCACCACAATGGCTTTGATAATAACTGAGCTGTTCTGGCCGCAAAGTATCTGTGTGTGTGTGCGTTGTGTGTGTAGTGTGTGCGGAGTGCAGGTGTGTGCGCGTGTGCGATATCCTCGGGGACACCTCGCCGAGCCGCCGAGCCGCCCAGCCGCCCAGCCACCGAGCCGCCCAGCCGCCGCGCCGACGACGTGTTGACATACTGAAGCTGCGCCGGGAAGGGTTGTCGACGCCTCTCAACATTGGAACGTTTTACTTTGTTGACATTTTGTTATTGACAGCTAGAGCTGTTTGTTAAATCATTACAAAGACTTTCTACCATTACAAGTACTGTTTCACAAAAACCCAACACATTGGCGGGCAGTAAAATAGACACAATAGATTTTTACTGTCCGAGAAAGAGTTAACATAACGCTTGAGACAATAGAGCTCCATCTGTCACGATTTTGTCACACCGCTCTCGTCTCTTTCAATGACATGCCTTTCAATTATAGTTGCATTGCACGGCCCCCCTAGCAAAGCACTCCAAGAAAGACATGACAAGATACCAGGCACTGTGATTGGTTGAAACAAGCTGAGTCGCACGATGTGTGACATAGCAGCCAATCACAGCGCGTATTTGTTCAATATCTTATTTTTCTTGACGCCCTTGCTAGGGCTGCAGGTTGTAGTTGTAATACCATCAGTAATCAGTAAACCCTCGTTCTTTCACGTTAGCGCGGCAGGAAAGGTACTAAACAAGTAACCTCCAGTGGGCAACTTGTGCTAACCTGGCTGCATGGTACATCAAACCGAAGCGAGGTGTTGGGGCAGCCCTGGAGTGCACCTGGATTATCAGTGCGGCGGCCGAGCGGCAGGTATCAGGGCTCTGAGTCTAGCCTCAGGCCGTCGCCTAGCAACCGGTCGGCGCGCACGACCACACCTACTGCCTGAGTGCCTGCACCTAAATGTTACCATTGCTATGAATGCATTAGTTACGTATTGTTAGCAGTACCAAGATCTGCAAAATAGGAAGTGATTTTCACAAAAAGCCTTGTCTGCACTGAAGTATGAGTTGGCTACTCAGTTCAGTTGCATCAAGTAGTATAATACACACATCAAAAGTGTCTAGCGATCAAGAACAATTTTAGCTCTAAAAAAATCTAATTTATTTAAATCTAATCTAATCTTCTGGATTGGTCTGCTACCTAATTCCCCATGCCTGTATCAATAATGACTTATCACCACATTATGAATAAATTATGAATGAATTAAGTTTTTGTAAAATATATTATTGATTGCAATCTTCTGAAATGTACTTGATCCCTAGACACTTTTGATGTGTGTATGTTTGCATACATCCAAACACATGACTTTTAATCTAAATCAGCTATTGACAGAAGTACTTAGTGAACCAGCCACATCATTTAGTTCACTTAACGTCGGTGAGCCTGTCCTGTCTTTAGACGATTTTTCTTCTAGTGTGGACATACATTTCAATCTTTGTGATTTTGTTAGTATGTACCATCATTTGTGTGTGTACGTGTACCTGCGTGTAAGTAAAAGGGATTGTTGGAGTGTGGTCGTGAGGGCAGGAGAGCGCGCGGGTCGCGGCGCCGCCGACGCTTGTTAGCGGGCCGCTCGGGGCGCCGCGCCGCCGCCGCCCGCCCTGTGTGAGCGTCACAGGCGCCGCCGCCGCCTAATTGGACGCCGCTTATTGCTCGAACCTACTGTGGAAAGTATAAACGGCTTTGTCACAGCGTTTTGAGACATTGATAGTGTTCTGCATCGTTGCTTATGGCCGCAGTCGCCCTCTGTGCACGGTGAAAATCTTCCACCACTACCTTTTTAATTCACATTACATTTTCACAAAGCTTAGGCAAGAAAATATTAAAAAACATGAAAAAGTAATCTTGAGTGTATAAAACTGGTTGAGTGTATACAGAAAAATCATAACTTGAAAGGCTAGTGAATGCCCGAAGAATGTCAGTCGGTTCGGCGATGGCGGCGCGGCGGCGACGGCGGCTGGGGAAGATCCCATAATGTGCGTGGACCCTGACGGCTCGGGCGGGCGGCCGCCGCAAACACGCCACCGCGCCTGTTTTATTCGAACACCCAACAATAATGTTGCACAGTGAAGCAAGGAAGCAACTTCTCTACTTAGCCAAGATTACATATCGGTGAGAGCACACAGCTGCGGGGCAGGGTCGAGTGTATACTACATACATAAGAAATTAATCCCAAAGAGGGACTACATATTAGACTAAATAATGACCTAACCTAAGCCAACCTAAAAAATAAATTATATTCTATCAATTTGAATCTGTATAAAAGTGCTGTATTATTTTTTTGCCTATCACTGTACACACGGTTATAGGTATATATACTTAACATTAATACCTTGGAGGGAACGCAGCTTTGGAACGCCAGCGTGCCGCAGAGTGCGCAGTGGACTCCGCAGGCAGCCCTGGGCCGCGGCGGGGGTCGGGTCGGGTCGGGTCGCTTTAAGACAATGTTTTTCTTCCGGCTTTCGGAGGACATAATTACACGGCTCATGCACAGCGGTTTTTAATTAAACATCCTTCTTTTTCTTATTAACTTTTTGTGAGTGAGTGCAGCCGACTTCATAGTTTGTTCTCCCTCTTTGTTCCGAGAAGGGCTGAGGGTGAGGGAATTTCCAGATTCATTATTTAAGTATTGTTGGAGAAAGTGTTCCGACATCCTGTCTTAACGAATTTGTTACCAAAGTTATATCTATACATTTCTCAAATGTAAACTCCAGTTTTGTTATACTTAGATAATATTATTAAGGCAATTAATTTTTTTCTTGTTCATGTCTAGAAGTGAAAAAAAATCTTTCGTGATGTCAGTATCTTTCAATGTCATTGGCAGCATGTTTTAGCGACACGGCGGGTCCGCAGTTGTCCACAGCCGTCCACAATAGTCCGCAGTCGTCCACAATAGTCCGCAGTCTAGACAATTGGATTAGAGCGAGGGCTGCACGAGGACACTCAAGTCACAACTAATTTAATTTTTACTAACTTGTTTCCCTTTTTACCTCCCCCGATGAAAGCACCTTCCACTTTGTTGCCTGATGCCACTTACTGCACCAGGACTTATACAACCAAATGTAAGTGTTGAACAGGACTGCTTGTTTCTATCGATGCCCTTTCCCTCTGAGGGTCTAAAGACTAGAGGCACCTTCCAAATCAAGTCCGTTGAGGAATATGAAAGTAACTTAGGAAGTATGTTACACTTCGTTTTTAGAGGCCGTACCAAAAACGCTTTATTATAAACATTTTTTTTTTAAACACAATTAACAAGCGTTTGACCACCATGCTGCCTGATGTTAAGCAGCGATGTGGTCTACGATGGAACACACTTGTTCATTAGGTACCTATCCACCCGTGACTTGAAGACCTTCAGACTGTACTGCGCAGGAAACACAGACTCCGGCAAGTCGTTCCACATCTTGGCGGTTCGCACTATAAAAGTAGAAGCAAACCGTTTGGTTCGCGTAAATGGTAAATCCACCTGGTATGGATAACCTTTTGCCGTTCTCCTGGTTGTCCTATTGTAAAAACGCGAAGGGGTATTAGGTTATGCAACTCCGTAGCACACTCTCCGAAATGCACCCGATAGAAGACAGATAGGCTCGCTTGGATTGTACCAACCTCAATCTGTCAGTTTTATTTCAAATACGGAATAAATTTGTGTAAAGCTGTGATGGATTCTGGTGTTACTAAATAAAAAAATAATAAAAACTATTAGTAAGACCAAAGTATATTTTATGTTAGTTAGTTAGTTCCTCTGACGGTGAAGCAAGGCAGAGAGTGGTCTAGTGAATCACGCCAGTCATCATGGACGGCCTCTGCCTACTCCGAAAGGAAACACAGACTAGTGGACAAAGTGGCGCCTAAGATCTAGCATTCGAATGTTTTTCTTACTACAGATTTATTGGAGACCCAGCATGAAACGAGAACAGAGCTAAAGTGTTGTAATCGGGAAATAATCTTATGAATGTTTCTCTTGTAGAAGATAATATAACCATTTAGGTGGTAGCGCGGCGGGCGGCGGCGGCGAGGGCGGCGGCGGCCTTGGGCGCGCGCGGAGAGCGCTGGGCGGCTACTTGCGAACATTGCTCTTTATGGCGTCCATTACGGAGCCGGTTATTTATCGGGGGGCCGGACCAAGGCTCTGTCTCTTCGGCCCTACTTTCTTCTGCCGCCAAAAACAGAATTCATGAAAGATTGCTATTTTTTTACTACCTACAAAACAAGGGAAAGTTTTTTTGCATCCTACAGTATATCCGTTTAATAACTATTCCAAATTCCATGTAAGAAAATGGGAAATTCACAAGTCAAGCGATAGAAAGTAAGTAGATTTGAAGATCTAGATATTGTGCTGAATATTCGCGGCGTCTGCAAGCGCGGGATCATTTCCAGAGCACAAATTGCTTCGACTGACTGAAGCTCTTCGCTTCATTCCGACTGGATTTTCCACTGACGTCGCTGTATCGGTAGCTTAGCTCCATTTACAAAATGCTACGTTACTTTTTCCTGTAAAAGCAGCGCCCGCCACCCTCGTCGGCGGCGTCTCCCTGCTGCTCCTGATGTGCTATTCAATGAAGTATTTTTAATTCATCGTGTATCTGTGTCCATCACAACTCTCGCAAACAAAGTTGCGCAGAAACATTTTACACATTTTTCCATAAATAAGTTACACTCATCGTAACTAAGTTGCTTACGATGTACCCATTTATTACCCATTAGCTCATGTTTATCGCCTGTGCCAGGGGAAAATATGCTTTAGCAATAGTGCATAATGTTTAATATAGATGTGGCAGTCGTTATCAGCAGGGGTTGACCTACATAAAGGTGTCGTTACTTGAGCGTGTGGCGTTTCGCCAACGCTGGTGAAGCGGTCAAGTGCGAGTCCGGCCATGACCTAACAACTCCGCGGGCATGGGACCCCTCCCGGGACGCCCGCGGCTCGCGCGCTCTCGGGACTCGCTTTTTCCAATCGTAATCTCAAATGTTTCTTTAGCAGAACATTTCTTCTTGAAACAGTGGTAGAAGTTCTAGTGCAAGACAAAGTCTAGACAACTCGTAATCACCTTGACACAAAAAAAAATTAACTGATGATGACACACCATCAACTTTTGTTAGCGAAGCTATGTAGGTACACCCTCGATAACAAACATCCACGTATGTTTAAAAAAACTAGCTAAACTAGCAAATATCTGTGGAATGTTAATTAATCCAGAAAACAACAAAACCGGATTGTGTTTCCTTTATGAAGTCCCGGGAAGTAATTCTGTTTCGTGGAAAGCATAAGACTAAACCTAATTCTGATGAAAATATTCAAACAATACCCCGGTAATACGTACATTTTCACTCCGCGTCTTGGTATTTTAAAGCCATTTAGCGTTGAGCTGCGACCGCGTGGGCGCGGTACGGGGCGGCGGGGCGGGCGGCGGCGCGGCGGGGCGGGCGGCGGCGCGGCGGCGGCGGCGGCGGGAGGCTGGAGTCTATTAGCGAGATAAAGCCGGGAGAGGCACCTCGTGACGAGTGTCTGCCGACTCTTCACCCAGTCATTAGCGACAACGAGCGAGACACAAACACATACTAAACTGCATTACGCACCTTTACACTGGCGACTAAACACGCTACACGGCACAAGTGCGTCCAAGGATCGCAACGTTTGCGCAATACTGGTACATATTATGTTACAAGTAGTGAGAATATGATGAGACCACGCACGAACAGCGTAATAAATTAAAAGTACACGTATAATATCTACGATCTATGTTCTGGAAAACAGGTGTGACTTCATGTACCTAAGTCTGTATGAAAATACCCCTTTTAGCAATGCAACATTACAAACAAATAATAGCCCTTTTAGTAGTTAGTTTAATAATAGTACTTTAAATATAAGTACTCACAGTTATAGTCATAAGAGAATTTATTCGTCACGGATTCCTACTTTATTAGTTTGACTTATATGCGTTCAAGATTAAATGAAGATGGGCAAAGATGAATCTATTACCAAATATTGGTGCAGCGATGTAGAGCGCGCGTGTGAAGTGCGGGCGCGCGCTCGCGGCGGCGCGGCGGGCGGGGCCGGGGCGGGGGCGGGCCGAGATCCGCTCATAATCTTATAAGTCCGGAGATAATAAGCTTTGCGGAGGCGATGTGGCTCTGCCCTGACTGAGGTATTTGGGTGACATGCACCACACACTACCATTTTGTTCTAGTATTAATGATTTTGCTTTATTTAATGTGACGAACTAATGGGGTTTATTACGTACGCCTAGGTTTACCGAGCGCAACCTCATACTAAGCAGTAGCTGCAGATAGTAGGCACCAAACCCTGCACCTACCACCCACATGTACTCGACAGCATTGTAACACTGACAACAATAAAAAATACAATGTACATCACATTCCATCAAGCAAAAACAATAAAAGAAAACTCGTGCATTTCTGAACGGATCCTGCTAAGTAGAAAAACCATTGAATTTCCGTGAATTGTGTAGCGAAAGCCCCGGAAGAGCTGAGCAGCCTCTCACGGGCAAATGAAATCCATGCAGCCTCCAATTCCGACGGCCATTTTTCTGATGTCCTCTTAAAGCTCACCTGTTTGTTTCGGCCCGGAGTAAACTCCGCGCACTAGATCTCTAATACTGCGTAGAAATGAAATGTATAAAAAAACTTGTACTCCGCAGTTTCACCCGCAATTTGTTCCGTTCTGGTTGGAATTTCGAGATACATTTATTTATTTAAGGATAGCAAAGAAGACACACACATAGAAAAGATAATGTTATAAATACTAGAGGATACATTATAATGTGTTGCCTTATTTATAGGCTACCACCGCATGGTGTGAGTGGATTTTTAATTTAAATTAAATTTATTTTCAAAAGTAATATTTTTAGGATACTATTATACAATTAGAACACAATTAAATTAAATGAAAAGTATAAAGAAAAATCGAACGGATACATTGAAATTTGAGCCTATTACTTTATACTATTAAAATCGCTCCAGCCGTTTAATTGTTAACAATTTACAAATATGCTTACTCAAAAACTTTTTGCCTTTTAACATAATGTTCATGCGTCGAAACGTCCAGTCAAATAACTAATACAATCAAAAAACACAAAGTCAAATTAAAACTAGTCCAACAAATTTAATAGTTATTTAACTATATGATGATATGATGATCATCAGCCACATGAAGTCCACTGCTGGACGAGGATCTCCCCCAAAGATTTTCGTCATTGAGGGGGGTTGGGTATGCATTAAGAAGTATTTTATTAATTGCATTGAGTACTTGCAGGACTGGCGGACTTTATATCATTACAATTCAACACAGAATGACATAACAAAACTCTAAGACACTATTTAATATTACCCACTATAATAGAAGTACATATTATGTACTTCATTACTATAAATGTCTCCCTTGCTCAAAATAATACGTACCTATATATTAATATTTGAACTTGAATCTATCAGAATCCTTTCAGCTGTGGCTAACATTTTCTAATCTATGTTATATTACTTTTTGGTGAAAAACAAGGCCAGTCTATTTCCTGGGGGCGGATGTACGGGATAATTCACTTCAGTAGGAAATGAGATCTCGTCGGTTGTTTCAGCTTTTTGCTCAACACATTTACCTGCTTATTCCTTCCCGAGTCGCCGCGCCCTCACTCTACCCTATTAGTGAGGTAAACATTCGACGAATAGCCACCACCTAACGCACATTTCATTTTTTCTCTCCCCACCCCTCGGTCATTAGCAAGCCATGAATCTGATTCATTAAAGAAATAAATTTCACCTTTCATCCAGATTTAAATGGAGCGAATAAATCGCGCAGGAATTTCTTCCTTTTGCCGTTAAAAAAAAACAATTACCACAGAATTAATAATTACTCGACCGAAACGTGCGGGGTTTTTTTTTTGCTAAACCAAATTTAATGTCACCAGCACACTGGCACACGGGCCGAAGCAATAAAACTCGGATTAATAGCAACCATTCCTTTTTTTTTTTGCTAAATGAAAACGTAACATCCGCGACCAATGGCTTCCGGTAATGGCGTACAGGGACACGCATGAAATTCACAAAAATATTACCCAGCCGGGACGCCATGTGCTCTCACGTATTGTGTGTTGAATTAGACTGTACATGGTACATACGACATGCACGTAGACGTAAAATTACATATGTTTTTGCAAGTATATTCAGTTAATAATTCTCTGATGTCAACATCAGTATTGAACCAATACATTTGACGGTAAATATCTTACTTTTTAATAAGAAATCAGAGTGTGCGGCGCCTCTCCAGCGCGCTACAATCCACCAAATGAAAATTGAGAAGTGTGCGTCGCGGGGCTCGCGGCTCGGGGGCCAATAAACAACGAGCTCCAGTAATTTGACCCGAAAACTTATCACTCCGATTTTTCATAAAAAAATCCGAATCAGTGGTAACTGACACTTTATTGAGTTGTTATTGACTTACTAGACGTACTTACCTACTGGGTGTTGATAAATGGGAGTCATCAGCCAGGCCATCCATTTCACTGACAGAATAGCTCAATAGGTACCTACTAGTAATTGACCTTATATCATACTGATACACATGACTGATATCGATAAATCTTTCTTTTTAACACTATGAACAAGCTTTTGACCACCATCCTGCATGATGTTAAGCAGCGATGTGGTCTACGATGGAACACACTTGTTCATTAGGTATCTATTCACCCGCGACTTGAAGACCTCAAAAAAATCAGTGTTTTCTACCAGTACTGCTAGGTATACTTACAGATAATATAAATGTGACTAATGAATTTTCATAATTCTGTCAAGCTGTGTCTCAGCTGCATCTTCCAGGAAAACCAGAATCTTTGTATGGAATAGAATACACAGACACATGGGGAAAGCTGAGGCAGTGGTGCAAGGCGGGCACCGCACACACATAGAGCGTGATGAAACATTCAGTAAGGGCAGCGAAGGCAGCGGCGGCGGCGGCGGCTTCCTACAAGATGTTATCGATTACTATCTGCTCTTGACTTCACCTGAACAAACAGGACGTGTTCCGAGCCTCGCCGCCGCCGCCGCCGCCGCCGCCGCGCCCTACTCGCGCGCCACACACGCTCGCAACACTGCTACATACACCTCTCATTGTACCAAATTACTGCAAATCATGTTATTACTTCACCAACATCTACAAATTAACCATTTACATAAATTACTTAACGTTAGCTTGAAACCATTACCCACATTCACAAGCACAAAGTTTAGTAAAACATCGCGAATGAAGATGTACTTTCACGATTGTTCGGAAGAAGGTGGGAGGCGTGTGTGGACGTGAGGTAGCCAGCCCTCGGCTACAGGCCGTTCGACCGCACGCCTTTAATTGATTACGTGGTCCAGCGGAGCCGGCCATTCTTAACCCCCAACTCCCGGCCAAACTAATTAACCCGCGATTTAAACTTTCAAAGAAATCTGCAAAGAATCTCCGCCGCTTCTGTTCGGAGTTAGTGTTCGTTTTCTCTACGTCCTTTTTTTCGTCGACGGAAAGTTTTTTAAGAATCTGTAGGCTTTCTTACGGTTGGTTTTTCCCTTGATAGGAACTACGGCTATTTGCTTTGATCTCATTTTGTTACTGCGGCTTCTTAGTTCGGAGCGGCTGGCGTCGTCGTTTTTCATCCAGAGTTTCGTTTGTAGTAAGTACCTGTATAATTTCATGCCTATATTCCTTAATGAGGTAGATAAAACCTCTGGAGAGATGATATTCCTACGTCACTTTTGGCCTGACAATTTATTTAGACTTAGATGGACAAAATAGTTCGGATATCACAAATAGTTGGCAAGTCCATTGTCTAGATGTCCTGTCGGGATCCATGTAAAGGGTGACCAAGAAGAGTGACGTTTCCAACAGCTCTGCTGCTTCTCCAACATACTGCCTAGGAATGCACATTGCAAATTTCAAGCATTATTAAAGCCATGATTGAACTAGGATTATATTTTAATCGAGTAGAGAATATTTTAGTAACTGAACGTTTCCATAACTCACTAAAATAAAAATAAAATAAGGCTAAAATACCGTCCTAATTCAACAAGGCTTAAGACTTGTTTGTCCTGGGCTAGCAATCCTAGCAATCAATACTAATTTCAAGTATTCAAACATGTTCAACAACTACATTACTCGCTACTCGACTAATACACTCAGTAACAAATGTCCCAAAAACCTTGAAGTAGCTATTATAGCGAAGATGAATGAATGAATATACTCTTTATTGCACACTGTACATTACAAAATGTAAAACTAACAATGGTAAAATTGCAAATGGCGACCTTATCGCTCAGAGCGATTTCTCCAGCTGTTCATCATCATCGGCCTGTGCATAGTTTTTACAGTGGCTTGCAATTAATAGGCAGAAAGACCTATTGTTTCATGAAGAATTTGACAGAGGCAGCTCATTGATCACTGCTCACCACTCACCCCGACTATGTCGGAAAAGTGACCATAGTTCGATTCCAGCGCCCGACGTGCTGTGTATGAAATTTATTTGTATGTGCACATTTACAGAACGCTCGTGTAACTTCTATAGCGGCGTAAGTAGGTTCAACACCGACCGGGGTGAATACTTAGCGACGTAGTGAACTAAAATTAGAGCATATTTAGCATAAACATATTCTGCTGTAACTTTCAGCCATACAGATTCTTTTTCAATCTCCGTCAATCGGAAATTAATTCCAACATCAGCTGTCCACTTCCGCGAGCACAAATCCGGAAATGGCCGGCTTAATCTGCACATAAAATCCTACATAAGGCTTGCTTCGGCCGTAAAATGGTGGCCAACAGATGCATTAAACATTTTATTGAGTATTGACTTTGCCCCCGACATGCCTTTACTAATTTGCCGCGCGATCTTGACCCCTCTCGCTTCGACATAAAAACTAGGGGTTAAGTTAGTAAATGGTTTATTAACATGTAAGAGCAGGAATTACGACTGCTTGTGCATTGACTGCTGTGATGTTAGTGCACGTGTTTAGTGGAGCTCAGTTCACGTGCAGCTCGCTCGGGGCGCGGGCTCAGGGCAGGCTGGGCCCGTGCGGCCGGCGTGGACTGCGGCTACAAGGCCCCAGTATTTGGGATACATTGCGAGCATGTGTTTTTTTACGACTGACCCCCGCAGGTTTATTGTTTGTTTTACTTATTTTTATTTTCGTACATATTTCTGTATCCGACCTCATGTCGCTCGCGTATGAAGTGCTCCACAGGGCGACGTAGATTGGTGTAAGTAATGAATGTTCGCTCAGGATGACATTAAATTAAAATGGGTCGTTTTTATTTGATTAAGGGTTTAAGATTGCGGATTTTTAATGTGCAGTGGAATTGAATGAAACATGAACCGCGACGGCCCAAAACTTTTACGAGCTGGCCGACCTGTGTACACGCAAAGTCTATTCGCCCAATCATCAACTAAAGCAAATCGTCGCAAAAGCAAGTTGAAGAGACTTAGCTTTTTTTGTCGTTAGTTGATCGGCTGGACTGTATCATATAGGTATGTTACGGTATCATAATTTAAAAAATGTTATAGAACTAACATCGTGGTACAACATTAAATGGTAGGCTTACGTTCTAATTGATGTCGTTGTACCAACCAAACGTATGTTCCGAAAAAACACAATTTACCCAACTCTGCCGTTCGATTAACACAGCTGAAAAATATGTGAAAACCATTTGGGAAGTGAAAGAGTAACCGGCGAGCAACTCAAACATGCGGACATTGTGCGGAGTTACGACAAAAGACTCGAATCGAGCTGCCCTGTTCGCGAGCTGCCCGCACTTTGCATTGTGCAACAAAGTCAAATCATAAAAGATTCACGTAATTTCCCCTTTATTGTCGTTTTAGTGGACATTGAAGTGTCGGCAGGAGAACGGCAGCGGGTCTGCCCCGGTCCGCCCCGCTGCCCCGGTCCGCCCCGGTCCGCCCCGGTCCGCCCCGCCGCAGCCGGCCGCAAGTGTAAGACGGCTGATTTCCCCGGGGGCCATCGCCAGCTGCGCGCTCAAAAACTCCCAACGCGGATTAATAAACCTTAGATTTTTATGAATAGATAACTTCAGTAATATGAGAACGCATCGCCTTATTAGTCATCAGAAGCACCGATCTCGTGAGCTCGCTGTAAACCCGGCGATAACCCCGCGTGAGTCCCCGCGAGTCCCTGCAAACCCCCCGGGGCTGCTGCGGCGACTCTCTGATACAGTTATGTGCGAAACATTTTTCACCATCATAAGTGTACGTACTATGCTTTTGATGTTATTCATTAGGATGTTTGCTGGCGGCAATCTGAAAGCGATCTCTACATTGGTCTTTATACACATGTATAAGTCGCACCTTAAGTATAGTATAAGTTACTGGTTTAGGCAGGTTGGTTTAGGCTGTGTTAGCTGCACCTCACCGCGGGGGGTCCAAAGTGATTTTCCTCAACCTGTAAATATTATGTTGTTCCCCGACTAACAGATATGTCAGTTACTTTACCAAAAGAATCCAAAGCTACATGAATCTCTCAGTCGCTACCCAATTATTCGAGCCAATGCCGTGGAAACAACGGGAAGTAACATCAAAAGATGAAATTAATGAAACGTGAAAAAATAAATGTTTCTCTTGTTGTGCTCCGCGGAACAGTAAAGGTAAACTGAAACGACACAATAATTTCTGGTGTGTTTAAAATCGTTTTGAAGGAGCATTCAACGTACGCCGGTGAGAGGGGGCGCGCCGCCGCTGGAGACATCACTGTGACAGTGAGTAGTCCTCGACAAGCGGCGGCACAGCGGCGGCGGCGGCTGGCGTGCTCGGGAGCCACTGGATATGTTTGAGGCTCAAGATCAGCGTCGCACCGCACTTATTTTCAATTCAAGTATCGGAGAGGGATGCCCTTCGAGTTTCAATAGGTAGGTACCGTTACATGAGAAGTAGAGACAATGTCCCGGGGGTAAGACGGCAATACACGTGCTCCTTTATCCTCATGTGTATATATTTCATCCTGACGTTCTATGCAATAAACAAAATGGGTGGTTAAAATGCATTTTCTTTCTGCATTTTTGTAGCTAAAAAAAAATGGGTAGCAGATTGACTTGTGAGTTGTGTGGTGAGCCCATTGCATTGATCTAGAAACTAAAGACAAGAAAATATCATGCTTTATTCCTTCCGATATACAGTGTGCTCCGATATACCCAACAGATATCTGGCGATGAGTTGACCACGTCTACCTGTCTCCAATACCTTCACTATTTTCCCTAATATGGGAACTCCAACTATTCATTTGAATTAATATATTATGTACAATCTTAACTCCAACTGTCAGACTAGAGAAGACATTCTCACCGCAAGAAATTTTAGTAAAGTTGAATGACGCTGAGTGAGCTCAAAATCGATTTACTTAAGATCTCTTAAGTGAAAGTGGAGAACCTCCATAAGGACCCTTCAAAACTATTTTGTATATCTACATAATCCGAATCTACTCGGTAGAGGTCAGAAGTGGACCCCAGACCGCCGCATCAATTGTTCATACAATTCGGTGTAATCACAAGGGAAGGAAAAAAACGATTTTAAGAAAATTATTGTAAATAAAAAAAAATACACTTCATGCCTTTTAATCCCAAAGCGGGGTAGGCAGAGGCACTTGCTAAACAAGTTCCCACGATTCACCAAGCGTATTTAACCCAACGTGACAGGGGGTGAGCCCATCGCCGTTATATGGTTCACACACCTTATGGTGTGCGGGATTCATCACGATGTTGTCCTTCACCGTACGAGCGTTGCGTTGCGTACATAGGCTGTGAAAAAGAGTTCCATTGGTACACGTCCAGTAGCCGGACTCGAACCCGCGACCTCCCGGTTGCAAGTCAAGTATCCGACCAACTGGTCCACAGACGCTCCTAAATTATTGTATTTATACCTACGCCTTTTACCTACTACCAAAACGCGAGAACCGAAGAGGTTTCCCAAGCAAACGGCCGCAGTTCAACACCCGTATTTACCTCGTCAGGTAGTCAGACCATAGTTATATACCATGCATCATGGAATGCTGGTTTACTCGCGATATTTTCCTTCACCTGAAGAACGCTGGGTAGCATTCATAAGCTCTACAATAGCCCCGCAACAAGTCAGTATGGTACAACAGAGCAGCTGCGGGGATGTTGTAAAGAACAAGTAATGACGTCACTTGTCACACTGAAATACGTAAATGAAAGTGTCAGTACAGAGCTGTCATCTTGCCGCGAGTGTTCACGAACACGAAGCGTGCACGTAATGTATTTAATCCAGTAGTTTGTGCTATCTGAAGCTGGCGCGCAGTAAAGAGGAGTTGTTGTTGGCGGGTCAAGTTAATAAAACAGGACACTGAAACAGGCGTTTAATATCATGAAACTTTATCTTTACAGCCCAAACTACGCTTATTTCAGTTTCATAATGGAACTACTTTCACATTCCGCACGGCTCCAATTCAGTACAGTTAACAAAACAAATTCACTTGGAAACACAGCTTCCTACGACACGTACAGTCGCGGACACTGCACCGCGACCACCACTCTACTCTGAGTTTTAATCTCGTACAAGCTACCCGATGTTAAGTATTCAAAAAGCATGGATCTGTATTGGCATTACTATCCTGTCACGGTGAAATTTTGGCGGGCGAAATTGAACCTACACTATCATGTATTAAGACCCAATTCGGTGGCATAGAAAGTTTAGAATGTACCGTCAGCAACAATAGGAAGACGTAGATCAGCGCCGCCTGCAATGGCGTACCAATAACAATTGAGATAGCAGAATTGCTCTGCGCACCGTCCTGTACAACCAGCGTGTCTTGCGTACCGTGACCCGTGGCTCCATACATCGTGCAGGCGTCGCTAGCCCGGCGCTCGCGCGGTGTGGCGACGCCGCGACGCCGCCACTACAATGGCGGTGTGAATACGAGGAGCTTAGTACTCACGGTCGTTTGTTTAATTGAATTTGTTTCAATTTTAGATATAAACATCGCGATAGAGTGCAGCGGACTCATTATTTATAAATGCAATAGCCTTTGTAAACATAGACTCAAGATCTTACCCTTATCAAACGCATAATAACAGCGGCTCGATGAAGTTTCTTCCAGTAATAATATCGCCTTATACAAGGAAATCAACTCTTTAACAGACTCATTACATTTTGTTCAACAGCAGCGCCCGCCCCTTTTACTCTGGCAACTGCGATACCAGGCGGCAGTTCGCTGAGGTACTCAACTAGTATGTTTTAATTAATGTGTATTAATAAAATAATAAAACAAATACGCTTCACGGCTTTTAATCCCAAAGCGGGGAAGGCAGAGGCACTTGCTAAGCAAATGCCTACGGTTCACCAAGCTTATTTAACCCAACGTGACAGGAGGCCAGCCCATCACAATTTATTTATGTAAATAAATAAATAAATTGAACCCAATGTTAAGGATAAAGCATGAATCGTGTTGATCAACAATCGTATGATGATCGCAGTATGAAATACATAATTGACATAAGTAGAGCATTATTATTATTAGTATGTTTGTTATTAACTGGTAACTGGTAAGAAAATGTTAAAGTTTCAATACATCAAAAGAAAGAAATAAATTCATAGTTTTGGAAGAGCACTTGGTTCAACGCCGGGCCTGAAAATCATCCGGAACACAGAAATGTTTGATATCCATCTAACTTGAAATGTAGATTTCATTGAAGGAAACGGAACAATAATGTCGAAATGGCAATGAGCCGCGGCTGTTCAAAGTGGATTGGATTCCGACTCGGAGTACTTATAGTAAGTACTTTTCCCCATGTAAAGCCAGGAGGCCAGGGAGAGCTCGCGCGTCGCCCCGTAGATATAAACCGTTGCGGTTTTACGGAGTTTACATGTAAAGTTACCTTGTTCAACCAAAATAAATAGGAAAACTCAAAATCTCAAAATCCCCACATAATCGCCGTCTCGAAATGAAATCCGTCAGAATGATAGCTCAGTAAGCAGCCAGCGACTGTACTTTCTATGTAAATCTGCCGCGAACAGCGCGTCAGAACATTTCCTCTCTAATCTCTACCATTAAAGTGGTAGGTACGCCGCAGAGGCCGGCTGCTCCAGGATTCACCACAATATTCTGAGTCCCGACGTGCAAGATGTGATGTATATTAGCTTATGCTAACCTAACAACATTATATTTTGCATATACATGTTGTTTTGAAGTGGATTTTATATTTAGCTGTGCGGTTTACCTACTTTGTATTCTACTTACATTCCTAGGTGTCAGTAAAACTATTACTTACTTTAGAATACCTTTTTTATTTTCCATGCTGGGTAGTTAACAACAAGTGTTAGCTCTACTTACCTCACCCTTGATGGGATAACAGGCGTGACTGATATAGCCAAAGCAAAGAGTACTGTCTCTGCCGAAACCTTTTTGAAATCAACCGCAGGTGGCATTGTTCCAATAAAATTAAACACTTGAATGTATGAATATGACAACGTAAATAAAATTAAGGAAGGAAGTTTACTGGGTAGGTAAACTATGAGTTAAAACGACAGCTCGCGTTACGTGCAATACATTACTAGCTGACCCAGCAAACATTGTTTGCTTAATATTCATTTTTCATGCCCGAAAACACGGTTGGAAAGATGTTTTCTAAAAATTAAACCTAGCTAGATCGATTTATCGCCCCCAAATTCCTCTACATACCAAATTTCATGAAAATCGGTGCAGCCGTTTCCGAGATTCCAAGCTAGATCGATTTATCGCCCCCAAATCCCTCTACATACCAAATTCCATGAAAATCAGTGCAGCCGTTTCCGAGATTCCAATTATATATATATATACAAGAATTGCTCGTTTAAAGATAAAGATAACCGCCGCCCAACTCCGCCCGCCCTAGTGATACTCGTTAATGTTGACTATGTTAATGTTGCTATATACAACATAGAGGTAACATGTAGGACGAAACATATATATCTACATTAATTTGTATTAAGGTTGGTTAAGATAATTTCAAAGAAAAAAGGCCTGAATTCGACCATTAGTGCTTCAGCAAGTAAAGGGATGATACTGATTCCCTTATCATTGCCTGCCCGCGGCCATCTTGGGAAAATATTGGTTCATAAGCAACGGAGTTATCGGCGAACAAACATAAAAAAAAAATTACCTATACATAGTGTACAAGGACCCCGAACAATGGTCTTAGAAACGTTTTTAGGTTCGTCAATATGAACAACTTTTACTATGACGAGAATGTGGGGAAAAGATAAAAAAAATTCATCTGTATACGAAATTTCATCTCCAGTGGCAAAAAATTGTCTATTTTGTATGAGAAAGAAAAAAAAATATTTCCCCACATTGTCGCCATAGTAAAAGTTGTTCATATTGACGAGCCCAACAACGTTTCTAAGACCATTGCTTGGGGTCCTTTTACACTCTGTATACGGTCGAATAAAGAAACTCTCAAAATCTCCATTTGACAAGTCGCTTAAAAATACCCTTCATGGTGTAGATAATTAGTTTATGTTACATGGATGATGTTATTTCTATTCTGAGAATAAAGTTGAGTAAGTACATATAAGTGTCCTCTTACTTAAGTACTAATCTAAACAACTTGTCGCTTTATTTGTGTTTATATGAAACAGCTACTCAACCGAAATTCAGAGAATTTATTTAAGCATTTTTCACCGAAAAAATTTTTCAGCGCTCTCCATGTGTAGCTAACATAACAACGTTTGCGCGGTCAACTAGTATTATTATTTATATAGAGTAAGAATATGCATTTCTATTTTTATTAAATATATACCTTTTTATTTCTTTCCTGACTCTTTCGTTCGTGGACCACATTGTGAACACAATAGATAAAAGACATATTATATGCTCAACAACACTAGCCTTTTTTTTCAAGATCCTAAACAATTTCACTATAACTTATCAATTGAAAGCTCATCACCGTAGTATCTGGCTGAAGTGTGAGATGGCAAGGCGAGGGGCGGACGAGCGAGGCCGCGGGCGCGCGCCAGGCTGGCGCGGGTGCTGGCGCCGCCGGAGATCGACGTTCCGAATCTCAGAAAAGTGACGATGTCGAAGAAATGCAATTTGCGATGTTGAAATGGCGTTCGCGCGTTCAATAACCGTTTGACACCTTCGCGTCTTACTCAAGCATTCAGAACGGATGGCGCTTTATGAAGTAATCTGGGATTATAATTGGCTCAGGCAGCTGTCGCTTCAAGTCCAATAGGATTTTTTCTCCTTTGTCCCACGCGAATGACGGCCGAGCCGTATTTGGAAGACACTAATTCCGGATTTTCTCTGAATAAATGACACGATTTGGAACTGTGCTTTTCCTACATCATGTATTTTCGTATTTAGGCAGGTGCATTATTGTGCATTAAGGTAATCCCTATTCTTTTTCAGACACCAAATAGCCTATTTTATAAATACCAAATATTTCCCGCTCACAATTGATTAAGCTTCCTCAAAAAATTGGCTCTTAATTTTAAAATCGGAGCTTCCAGCGTCCGTAAAGCCGGCCTTAATAACCAGCCAACATTTCAAGAGGTATTAGCTTGCTCCTGAACGAGGCACACATCCAGGGCTCCAGAATACCCAACTTACCTGGGATTAAACCGGTGGCCCACCAGCTCATATGCGCCATTTATTACCTAGTTCGTCTAAAACGTACGAAGGAAAAGTGACCTTCCGTTAAGGCAGAAATGGCTGGGTTTGTATTGAAGGCGGGCGGAATGAAGTAGGGAATGACTCTGCATAGTTCTTTTGGTAATTACGAGAGCTGAACTAGTACATAATATTGCGCTTTCACGAAGGAAATATGTTTGGCAATTAAGGTTTCTTTTTACAACGAGTGATGTTCGGTGTAAATGCAGCTAGGTTAGTTAGATTTGAACTTAATTCTGTTCTCGAGCAAAAATGCTAGTCAGGTACTAACAGCTACATGCATCACCGAGTAGATCACCTAGATACCTATGTGCATTGATATTGTTTAGTCATTTTACAATATTAATCCTCTCATCGATATACATAATAATACGAGTGTATCCACTACATTTCAATTACAAAGACGATAGTTAGTCAGTAATAGATACACTTATTGTGAACTCAAAATTTACCTTTGAGACTCAAATGTCCAAACCTCATTAAAGTAACAGGTGGGTCCACATCGGAAATGTACCTACGTATAGCAAATAGCTGAACCTGAGGAGACTGGAGCGTACGCTACAACAAACAATTTATACTTTTCCAATTAAAATATCAGCAAACCAAAAGCATACCGGAGGTACCTACACTTCGCTGAAGCGCAAACTTACTCTTACTTTTCCAACTTCATAAAACTTAAGCAAAACATAAAAACCGCTGTAGGCTACACCTATCTCGGAGCATTTACTTCAAGTTGTATTACAAGTGGGTATAACCCGTCGTCGGCAACTCAAACTGAATCTTTTAACTCATCGTTTGAACTTAAAACTTGGATTTCTTTGGAAGTTATTGCAAATAACCCGACTTGATCCGGCGAAAACTGCAGTCTTAGGAAGATCGTCTATCTTCAAGTAATTACACAGAACGTAACAACTAGTGCGGAGCAAGCACTTTAGCGAATTATTATTTAATTGGATAGAAGTAGGTACGTTCCTTGGTTGATAGTTCAAAGGCAATATCATAAAAATGTTATAAGTATTTTTAACAAAGTGTTATCTAAGTAACCGATTTGTGGCTCCGCTTCCACAGCTTAACTTTCATTATAAATTCAGTTAGCGATACGGCAACATAAGCGCAACCAATGACGGTTTAAGTTTCACTTGAGTGCACCTCCTCGGAGGCTACCCTCTCGGGGGCGAGCGTAGAACCAGCGCTTGCGAAGCGCAGAGCCATCTAGCGGTCGTTCGCTGCAACTCCGCGGCAGTTTGCGCGCGAAAGTGTGCGGAATAACAGTTTGCCGTCTTATCAGCCGTCGACGGCGGCGGTGGCGGCGGCGGGAGGGGGTTGGCTCCTCACTTTATGTTGATAGGGCTTCTTCAAAGTTGGCGTTAAGGGAAATTTAGAGCAACTTGTGCATGGCAGAGTCATGGGTGCTTTTACCGGAAATTGTATTTTGTTATATCAACTTACTCAAGTTAAGGAACGAAGAAAAGCACTAATTTGACAATTATACTGTAATTATATTGTAAAACAGTAGTACCTAGTACACAGTGTAATATTTGAACTGTATTTTAATGCCGTAGAGGTGCACCCATGAATAGATTTGGAGTGTATTGGGTTACCTACAGATTCACACAGTTGATAGGACCTTAGTCGATTAGAGCTCCATTAGACCAGTAATCCGTATCTAAACGTTGCGCTCTCCCAACGCTAACGGCTTACGCTTCAATTATTGTAGTGGTGTCCTTTACAGATCACCTAGAGCAGTTTAAACCAGATGAAGGTAGGTATGTATTGAAGACTGATTGCAATTAATCGCATAATTTCCAACTGCAATTCCTCTTATTTCTAAAACGCCTTTAGTTTTATTGCTTAGTGAGACCCAAGACAACCTAATTCTCTTCTAAGATGTACAAGTCGTCATTGATTGATTTAGTTTCTATTATGGATGCTGTTGCAGATCCTGGCCTAACAGGAGTCACACAGTGATTGGAGATAGGATTGTCCCGGATTGGCTTACGGATTGCAATAGTTATTTTCCTGTAAAAGTATATACTCAGACAAAAATGCGTTCTTTATGAAACCCATATAAATATCATAATTATATAAATTTTTTTACTCGTCAAAATATAACAACTCTACGCGAATGATATTTTAGTGACACGGAAGTGTCATCACACTGGAACCATTTTCTTGACCGTTCATGCGGTGTGCCGTCATTGTTCCACGTCCATGTGGCGGATTGTGAACGGTACGTTATATCGCTGTAAAAGAGTGCCCAAGCCAATAATGTCAATACACTGGCATAAACGAAAGCTGGTTAAAAAGTTATAAATAGTGGCACCAAATGTCAGTGGCGTGCCACTTGTCACTGATCGAGTTCTATTTTCGAAGGACGCAAACAAATGATTCTACTATCGTATTATAATGATTTTTTCTTACAACAAACAATCGGAAAAGTGTCGGAATTTAACGTGAAGCTATCTGTGTTGAGTAATTGGTGGATGATGTGTCTAAATCTTTAGTGGTACAGTAAGAGTGGTAGTGTGGTGGTGATGAAGAGCGGCGCGAGCGCGCGCCGCTCCGGCCAGGTGTACAGTGTGGGCAACTACCTGATGACGGGCAAGGTGCTGGGCCGCGGACACTTCGCGCGCGTCGAGGAGGCCACGCACCGGATCATCGGGAAGAAGGTCGCCCCCCACACGTCCACACACAAACAATAACACACAACCTTGTGTCTAGTCCCTTGTTTTGATTAAACTCTGTGACCCGTAATGTTGTAAGCGCTTTAAATACCAAATCCTGCTTCCGTTACGTTTAATACGAGAACTTGAATTGTTATTTTTAACTTGACTTGACCCCCGGGCGAAACCCTCTAGTTATTTTTAACAAAATGAAGAGCCAATATTAAGAGAGCCTGAGCTGTCTCTTATCGGTTTGTAGAAGTACCCAGTTACGTAGCATGCCGTAAAGATATGTCCGTATTTACGTTTTTACTGAACGTACCGTGCCTATAACGTGTCTTCAAGCTTCAACTGAATGGACTCTACATAATATTAAGTAGATACTACCTACAGCAACGATACGCTAGTTCCTGCCACCTAAAAGCTGCCTGTCTCATAAAGAGTACTACTTGCCCCAATCAAAGGGTAAGAGAGAGGCCATGTCTTCAAAGACTTTATCCTTCGTATTAGGGATAGTAGGGATTATGGAATCCATCAATATCATCAGTCACATAACGTCCACTGCTGGACGAGGGCCACCCCTAATGACTTCCATGATGCATATAATCACCACGCTTGGCAGGCGTATTGACGATCGCAGTGGTGTTGTGGTTTAACTCACAGAGAGCGCTGCTGCCCGTCCTTTGGGGAGTTCCCTCAGTCGCCTCTTACGACCCCCACAACCACAACGGGAAAAGTTGGGCTGGGGTGGTACCGCAAGTATTCTATTCGCCGTTACCACACGTGGAGTTAATATTTGCATATTGTTCCGGTGACATCCGCAGGTGGCGATAAAGGTGATCGACCTGACGCTGATAAAGGAGGAGTACGCGCGCCGCAACCTGCACCGGGAGCCGCGCGTGATGGCGCGACTTCGGCACCCCTGCATCGCCGCGCTCTACGAGACCATGATGGTGCCTACTCTTTAATATGTCCTTCCCTACTACTAGTGAAGGCGACTTGAACAACTAGCCGGTACGGTAGTAGGTACCAACAGGTGATTTCACGGTGTGCTCTTCTATTCTGTCTATTCTGATCTCACGATTGCGTTTCGCGTTTCTCATGCGGATTTTTACAATGTTTTTCTTCGCCGAAACAGGATTGCGTACTGTATTTGAAAGAGACCCAATGGGAAACGCCTAGTATGTATAGAACCAAGAGTCGATTCTACATCTCTGAAACTTTGTCATAGCACGGGCCGCGGCTGTACGTGGTGATGGAGGCGGCGTGCGGCGGGGACCTGTGCGCGCTGGTGCTGGGCGCGCGCGGGGCGGGCGGGGGCGGGGGCGGGTGCGCGGGCGGGGGCGGGGGCGGGGGCTGCGCGGGCGGCGGGGGGCTGCCGGAGACCCGCGCCCGCGCGCTGGCCGCGCAGCTGGTGTCCGCCGTGCGGCACATGCACGCGCAGGGCGTCGTGCACAGAGACCTCAAGATGGAGAACATCATGCTCGACGGGACCAAGCAGTTCATTAAAATCGTTGGTTAGTAGGTACTAGTAGTAACACACTGGTGACGTTACTTCGTTAAGTGCGTGCAATATCCGTAGTAATTATTGTAGAATGATAGTGAGGAGGCCAGTGTCCTGTCTCTGGCCCTATATACGAGTATGCACCTGATTACAATTTAGTAGTCGCTGACTTCTACAATTGTCTACGTGTTATGTTCTGCGTTGTGCAGATAAGCTCTGCATCTGCATACTATTTGTATTAATAATTTCGCCAAGGGGTATTATAGACTATGGGAAGCTTGCCCATATTGTATTGAAACTATCTCTATAGCACTGTTAAGAAGAGGTGTGTAATTGCAACTATCTCTATAGCACTAGCGTACTAGATAAGGCGTCCCATATCAAGAGTTGATTCCTACGCTTATGAGAGCATGCTCTCATGCATGGACGATCAGTCGTCTTGCGGCATTGTCACGGACGTCACTCACCACGCACTAATGTTTACATGGGGAAAAAATTGTTTTGTGCACCCCTTGATCTGTGAATCTCTTAGTTAATTAAGGTATTTATAATGTTTTCAAATCAATAGTGTGTGATAGCCCCTGATTAGAGCCCTAATTATTTTATTTTGGGAATGCATGCAAAATAAGTCATTACTTTCTAATGTATTTAATGACATTTATTATACTACCCATCTCTATCTAGCTAGTACGAAAATCAGGTGGGTTACCTGCAATCTTGTCTTTATACTTACATGCAATTTTTCCATGGGATTCATACATGTCATCGTTATTTTCTGTGAACGTCCCATCTCCGGGTTGACTTATCAAATGTAGTTCATAGCAAATTAACTAGATGGTGCTAGTCGCGTTTTTTAAGAAAATGGAACGAATTTGTTATAGGCAAGGGCCTGTCTATGTATTTAGGTCTAATGTGTAATTGAGACTGTAATTTTTTATTGTGAATGAGTGCAATGTATGTATGTGTGATCAGACTTCGGGTTGTCGAACCTGTGGACGGCGGGCGGCGCGCTGCGGACGCCGTGCGGCTCGCTGGAGTACGCCGCGCCCGAGCTCTTCGTCGACGGCCGCAAGTACGGGCCCGAGGTCGACTTGTGGAGCATGTGAGTTCTGACACAACTACATTTCGCGTGTTCGGCTCTGAGATACCACCGGCAAAAAGTCGGAACAGTGCCAATATTGGCGGCAGATGGTATTCCTTGCTGGTTCATTATTATCAGCCTCATGACGACTGCTGTTACAATGATTTCGATGATCAAATGAGGGGGGAATGCCATTAATCGCCAGGCTGGCAGGCGAGTTGGCGATCACAGTGGTGTTGTCGTTTAACTCAAAAAGAGCGCTGCTGCTCGTTCTCTGGAGGTTTCTCTCGATCGCCACTTATTAACCCCACCGCGTTGGTTGGTACCACATGTATTTTAGTGTAAGGCTATGGTGATACGTGGGGTGGGCCAACGCTCAATAATACCTTTTGGTGTTTCTAATAAATAAAATAATAACCCTTTCCCTTAGGGCGCCATTTGCGCCGTATTTTGTAAGTACTTAATACACCTAGTATAATTATATTTGCATCAGAAGCTAGTAGAAAATAATGCTTACGTCATTTTTATGGCAATTTTGATCCCTTTAATATGCTGTTATTTTTTATTTATTATTTATTTATTTACTAAATATAACTTCTCAACCTTTACAGGCACACCTAATACGGTTGAGTGTTAAAACAAATAATATTTAAAACTAATCAATATTTAACGAAATAAACAAAATATCACTTATAAAAGGAACATATAGGTAGGTAAGGAACTTAATTTAAAAACAAACATAACACATGACATAAAATACAGGAAGAGGTACCTCTACATACTATTACTATTTACTAACTTATTTACTAAACATTGTCATATAGTTATTTACATTTTAAATTATAAATTTGTATACCCACATAAATATATCAAGGTGGCTTCAGTGAACTGGTTCAATGTGCACCCAAAAATATCCATAGTGTTGGATAAGTGATTGAGGACACAGAGTCCGCGCGTGATAGGTGCGTCCCGCAGTAGGTTGGTGCGCGCGGGCGGCGGGCGGCGGCGGCGCGACGTGTACTGCTCCGGCGCGCACAGCCGCAGCTGCTGGAGCGTGCCTGGGTCCTGCACCATACCGCGGAGTACCTTGAATAGGTACGCGGCTGTGGACAAGTCCCTTCTCACCTCCAATCTGCAATATCCCACCATACCCATGACAAACAAAGTAGGATAAAGCAAGGGGTACCCGGGATAAACTCCATATTGTTTCTTATACAAAAACCTTAAGAATTTGTTTTGTAGGCGCTCAAGCAATAATTTGTACTTAGCTTCATGTGGAGCCCAAACCATCGATGCAAATTCCAAATGACTTCGGACCAGTGCGTCGTATAGAGCCCGTAGAGTAGCCATGTTTGTAAATGAGTTCGCTTGTCTCAACACAAACCCCAAGTTCCTGAATGCTTTTTTGCACGCCTGTTGGATATGCTCCCGGAATCGAAGGTCTTGCGTAAAACGTACGCCGAGGTCCGGGACCTCTGTTACCCGTTGCAGAGGCTTATCCTCCATCCGGTACAAATGGTGTTGAGGTTCGTGCGCACGGCTGAAAGTCATTACAGAACACTTGGCAGTGTTAAAATACAATCTGTTTTGTATGCTCCAATTTACGACCGCGTCAATATCCTCTTGTAACTTTTGAATGTCGGCGTTATCATTTACTTCTATTACTAATTTTAAATCATCCGCAAATAAAAGGCAGTCAGCATGGTGAACGACGTCAGGCAGATCATTTATCATCAGTAAAAACTGAAGTGGGCCCAAATTACTGCCTTGACTTACACCTGAACGCGTGTAATACGGTTTAGACAGATGTCCGTTGCAGTCGACGTACTCGACGATCTCGCAAATAACTGGCATAGAATGCTAGTATGTGAGGAGTGCATCCCACTCGAGCAAGCTTTGTTAATAGGACGTCGTTGTCAACTGTGTCGAAGGCCTTCCTGAAGTCGAAGTATGCTACGTCGACCTGGTGTCCAGCATCTAATGCAGGAACCAACTTCGACATCAAGTTCAGCAGGTTTCCTTCTATCGCACGACCAGGCCGAAAACCAAATTGTGCATTCGATAAATATGCGCATACTTGCTGGTACATACAGTGCTGAACAGCCATCTCAAAGACCTTAGCAGGGGTGCTCAAAACAGCAACGGGCCTATAGTCTTTTGCTTCATGGCCTCCACTCCCTTTTGGTACTGGCACCACCCGAGTAATTTTCCACTGCTCAGGAAAGATGGCCTTGTCTAAACATATATTATATATGTAAGTCAGCGGATCAGCTAAGACCCTACGGCAGTCTCTAAAAACAAAAGGTGGTATTCCGTCGGGACCTACGGAACGTTTTGGCGGCAACCGGCACAAAGCTCTATAAACATCAGAAGTGTTCAATGATGCCACATGCACCCGAGCTCCACATTCAGGCCCCGCGCCGCTCGCAGCCTCCACGCTCAGCGTCGCCTCTCTCACACTGTAAACGGAACTAAAGTACTCTGAGAATTCCTCTGCACACTCCTTAGCAGTGAGCTCTCGACCGTCCTTTTCAAGTTTGTATTGACAACCTTTCCCTCTTTTTGATCTGACGTAGTTCCAGAAAACCTTTGGATTTTCTGATATTTGACTCTGAACATGATCGCGATGATGGTCGTGTGCTCGCTCTGTTTCCAACTTAACTCTGGCCCTACATCTTGTGAATTTTTCATAGTCCTCCAAACGTTTACTTTGCTTATATTTTTTATGTAATCTAGCTTTCAGCTTTATATCTTTGATAATGTTAATGTTATACCAGACTGGATAAGTTGTAATATCTATTGCATAGTTATTTTTAAGTGGAACACAGCTGTTGAATATTTCATTAATTTTTTCATAAAATACATTGAGGACCTGATCAGGGTCTTTTAAAATATACAAATTCGACCAATCTGCTGTAAGTAACATGCTATATAATTTGTTAAAATCTGCTTTATTAAAGTTCCACTTCTTACTTGTAGCGGGTACGTTACCATCAGTTATATCGGTCGGCACGCGGCGAGGCGCGACTACATTCAGCGGCACCGTTGCGACCAGCGGGGGGTGGTAGGAGTCGATGGGCTGTAATGCCTCGTCAGGGTCGGAAGCTCGCACGCTCACGCCCTCACGACCGCTCAGAACCAGATCTAGCTGGCGACCGTTGCAATTAGGTACATCATTACACTGAACCAATTCACTGAATGCTAGAAAATATTCATAATTATAAATTATTTCATTATTAGTAGAAAATAAATTAAAATCTCCTATAACTGTTACATTATTCTCGTATTTTACACAAACTCTTTCCAATAAATTAAATAATATTTCGTATTCATTGCTATCAGTATTAGGCGGGACATACACAACGCAACAGTTTATTTTATATTAAGGGTATATGGAGAGAATGGATGAAAGTCGATTGACGAAAGAAATTTATATGGGTAATGGGCCGGTGAGTAGAGGTCGCCCCAGAAGGACATATAAAGACCAGATTGGTGATGTCCTCGTCGAAGGTGGCGTGAAAAGTACTCGAAACCCGAGGTCATGTATGAATGTAGATGAAGCGAAAGGGGTATGTCAGGACCGTGACAAATGGAGATCTGTAGTCTCTGCCTACCCCTCTGGGAGACAGGCGTGAAGTGTATGTATGAATGAATGAATGAATGAATATACTATTTATTGCACACTGTACATTACGAATGTAAAAAACAATACAATGGAAAAATTGCAAAAGGCGACCTTATCGCTCATAGCGATTTCTTCCAGGTAACCTAATTTAAAGATTACATGAGCTTAACAGATAGAGTAATGGGGCTGGCAAGTGTGTATGTACATTTAAAAAATGTTCAGAATCAGAATATAGAGTAGGATGTTGTTGTCCTCATAGACAGTGTAAGGGTGTGTGTGTGTTGCCAGCGGCGTGATAGTGTTCGGCATGGTGACGGGCTCGCTGCCCTTCACGTCGGAGGGCGCGGGGAGGTCGCGCGCCTCGCTGCGCGCCGCCATCGCGCGCGGCTTCGCCCGGCCCCAGCGCGCCGCGCTCCGCCTCGCCTCCGTCGGTGCGTCCACACACCACACACCCCCCACACCCCGCACACACCACACACGCGGTGCTTTCTACACAATGCCGTGCCTACTAAGTTCTTCCATCTACCCCGTTTTTGCAATTGCCCTAATTATGCCTGTTAAACTTAAGTTACTTCACCAGAGTTTACCACTAAATCGTATTGAGAGTACATGCGCTATCTTCCTTAACAATTGCCTCTTGTGATATACTCGTAGCATAGTATTTTTTATAAAAATAAGTATTAAAATGTGTGATATGTTCTTCATGAAAAGAATTATCTATGATTTGTGAATGTATGTATGTGAACAATGTATTCAATTATAAATCATAGGCTTCAGACATTAGTCACAATTCATAAATTATTGGGAAAAGTGGGGGTATTTTCTCAAGCCTCGCTGTTAATGCAAAAACAAGTTTACAAAATCAACTTTATTACGTATACTAATAATTAAAAATACATAAAAACTTAGTAAAGTCCTTAAATAACTGAGTCGTCCGGTCCGTTGTTGCGCGACACCTGGAACAATGTGAGAAACAACGCTCAATATATAACTTATAATTTATTTATGACTTCCATGTTTATCACACTTACACAGTATTATAGGAAATTTTATCCAATGATTTTAGGATTGTGTTTCGCCACATACACGCAAGGTAGTTTTCACTAGCAAAATCCAATCCTGTAACTCAGTATCGAATTTCCAAGTAGTGTTTGAGAGAATAAAAAGTAGTTGTGCAACAATGAAGTTTTCTAAAAAACAAACAAACGAGGTCGCGGGTTCGAGTCCGGCTACTGGACGTGTACCAATGGGACTCTTTTTCAGAGCCTATGTACGCAATGCAACGCTCTTACGGTGAAGGACAACATCGTGATGAAACCCGCACACCACGCAGTGTGTGAACCCTATAACGGCGATGGGCTCACCCCCTGTCACGTTGGGTTAAATACGCGCGCGTGAACCGTGGGTATTTGCTTTAACAAGTGCCTTTGCCTACCCCTCTTTGGGATTAAAGGCGTGAAGTGTATTTATTAATTAAACAAAATCCTTTTGATTGATGATGAAATGACTGTTGTCGGAGTGTAAAGTAGTGTGTTGTCGTGTAGAGTGCGTGACGTTCGTGGCGCAGCTGCTGGAGCCGGCGGCGGCGCGGCGGCTGCGCGCGGAGCAGGCGGCGGCGCACCGCTGGCTGCGGCGCCCCGCGCGACGTCTGCGCGCGCACCCCCTGCCGCCGCCGCCGCCCGCCGCGCAGCACGAGGTGCCCGCTCCCACCACTCCCTACTCATGCAGCTTCAGGCCATACTCACACAACCCTCAGCTCGCCTACTGGTATGCTGCCCTATGAAGGCAAACTCCGCACACGACGCTACCCATATAAAACGCAAATTTCATCAATTCATTTTTTTCAGTAGCCATTTTGGTCTACGACTCGATTGCAACTCAAGTAGCGTGCGACTAGGATGCAGGGTAGCGTGCGACTGATAGGATACGCGTCACAGACGCGTTGTGTCGTGTGCGGAACTTGGTCAAAACGTAAGGCGGCGACTCACGAGCGACGCGTAGCTTACCCAGAAAAGATTCTAGTCTCTTGCGAATAGCCTCGTGTCAGAATGGCCTTACACATTTCTGTTTGATAAATTGTGACAAGTTTTCGCTACAGTTTTGCCCCTTTGTATTCCCGGATAACGAAAGGTAAAATATCCCAATGCTCGACACAGAAAGTCGTCGTCAATTCCCTGCCTTCTGTGAGTTTGACTCCAGCTATATACTTCTTCACTATTGCAAAGTTTTTTTGTACACTACTCCACGCGCAAACGTGAAAAAAAACTAGTTATGAAACTGTGCATCCCTTAAGACATGTACGTATGCGAACTCCATAACGCTAATACCTCCGTCCTAAGTGGTCTTTCAAGTTAAAACATTCAGTATACTTATATGTATACATACATTATACTAATAGTGAAATGTTGGGCTCTACCCCACTTTTGACTTAAAAACGCGTGAATATTTTATTTTACGAATACTTCGTGTGCGACAATAAAAAGCCCGTTGCAGATCTACAAGCAGATATCGGAGCTGAGCGGTCAGAGCGTGGCGGAGGTGGCGGCGGGCGTGAAGGCGGAGCCGTGGGGCGCGCTGGGCGGCATGTACAACGTGCTGCAACACGCGCGCCAGCTGGCCGGCGCCGCGCCCGACCTGCTGTGGAGCGCGCTGCCGCGGGACCCGCCGCCCCCCGCGCCCCCCGAGTACCGCGCCGCCCCCTCCGCCCCCGCCCCCGCCCCCGCCGCGCCCCGGGCCGACTCCCCGCCGGCGGCGGCGCGGGGCGCGAGCGCGGTGCGGCGCGACGTGAAGACGGCGAGCTTGCTGGCGCCGCGGCCCGCCGCCCTCCCGCGCCCGGCGGCGGCGGCGGCGCTGCTCGCCCGCGACCGCCCCACCGTCGCGCTCTACGCCAAGAAGCAGGTGTACAAGAGCCTGCAGGACAACGGCGACGTGCTGGAGCCGCGGCTGCCCAGCATCGACGAGCACGCGGACGGCGCAGGGGCGGGGGCCGGGCCGGGGGCGGGGGCGGTGGCGACGGGACTTGCGGCCACGATCCGCGCCAGAAGGAGCGACGCACTGCGGCTCAGCAGCTACCCGCTGCGGACCACGGACAGGCGGCTGGATTTCAGTCGTCGCGTTGAGGAAGGAATCTCCAGGTCCGTATAGTAGCTCCCCACTGACGTCATATTTTTAATATCCAATCATAATGTCTGAGAAATCAAATAACCACATTGCTATTCCA
The DNA here is from genome assembly GCA_012932125.1 of Conopomorpha cramerella. Classification (NCBI taxonomy): domain Eukaryota; kingdom Metazoa; phylum Arthropoda; class Insecta; order Lepidoptera; family Gracillariidae; genus Conopomorpha; species Conopomorpha cramerella. Next base: position 86,448 of record SJJU01000410.1, read on the forward strand.
GCTGGCGCGCGAGTACGGCGGCGGGGTCGGCGGGGTTAGCGGGGGCGGGGTCGGTGTCGGCGGGGGGCGGGGGGGCGGCGGCGCGCGTGCTGCTCTACAGCTCCGCCGGCGGCAAGCGCGCCTCGCTCGGGTAAGCGAGCAACACTACCACTCCATTTTCATTCATACACTCAGTTTATCATCTTGCCAGTTAAGTTTAACCTAACATTCATGATATATTAGAAACTAGCTGTCCCGGCAAACATTTGTTTTGCCATAATATCCCGTGTATTAGGAGAAATACAACTGGTAGAACTGGTAAAAAAATAGATAGTAGCCGATTCTCAGAATATGCATATAAAATTTGCTAAAAATTTCCGTTGCCGTTTTGGAGGTGTACGGTAGTGTTGGGTAGGACACGACTTGAAAAAGAGTTTGTAAGAGTAGCCTCTTTTTTGTCCTGAGCCAGTACAATGTCCCACTTCAAATGAGGCGAGGCGGCCGAGGCGTACTGAACTACTGAACCATTTGACGTTATTATAGTACGAAAAATGCGCGCCTCCTACCGCCTCAAATGTCAGACGTGACGTGCTTTTGTCATATCATTTGTTTGTTTAGTACAAATATTTTGAAAAGTATAAAAAAATGAATTTTATGTGTTTGTAGTCTGTTAGGTACCTACTCTAACCAAATGATTACGATTATAAAATTTCTTACATATAATATACTTTTTTTCTTAATCTTTTTTTAATTCTAAATCTATCCACTTCAAAATAATAATAAAAAAACTAATTAAATGGCACTGACTGTTTAAACAACGTTCGATTATTATTAAAATTTTAAATACGCACCTCGCTCGCCTCGTCGCTGGCTGGTGTCGCGCCTCGCATGGAAGACAATATATTTCCCTCTCGCTCAAAATGTCAGACGCGACGACCGGGACGTGATCACGTGACTTGCTTGTCGTTTGTCTGCATCGCTCGACCGCGACAAAAAAATTGAAGTAGTACAATTTTACATTTCGAGGCACTCTTACATTTTGACGTCATGTCCGGGACAAATGAAGCGCCTCATGTATGTCCTACTCAACACTAGTGTACGGTAACTAACATTGTGACATGGAAATTTTATAGGTATATTACATTTTAACAACTTATTGCTACATTTAAGTGTGTTTTCTGGTCAGCTTACACGACTCTTTATTTTTAGATATACGGTCGCAAATGCAATTTATATTACGCTGTTTCAGGAACATAGTCAGCCCTCATTCGTCATCAAACAGTCAATGCAAGAGTGAACGCGCGAAGCCGGTACGCAATTCTTTTCAAATATTTGAACTTCTTACCTGCATAACTTGTAACAAAACTCCTATTATTGTTCATTGTTGACCGTCATCTTAAAAGTTGAACCATCCGTTTCTGATTAGTTTGTCAGTTGAGACAAGAATTCTGCTTTTTCACAATTTGGCATCAATATTATGTATCCACGTAATAACTTGTTCCCTTCGTATGAAACAAATCTGCGTTTACGAAACAAATATTTAATTGTTTCACATTCTTACTCCGTATCTCCGTTTCCACTGAGCGAACATGCACAAGAAAACATATTTGAGACGTCTGGTTTGTTGTGTTGGTTACGAACAACTGACCAGATAACCAGACCGATATCAAACAAGTTTTTTTCTGCAAGTTGGGTCACGGCCCTCCTCCATCCCCCTGCCTGCCTGAAGAGAGTACGGGCGTAACTTTGGGCCGATCGTCCCGCAAGTGTACAATGGCTCAGTGGGAACATAGGTGTAGGGTGACAGGTGTGGTGTGTGCGCAGGTGGGGTGGTACTCGTCCGTGAGCAAGGAGCCGCTGCAGCGCCTGCGCCGCGCCTCGCTCAAGTGACGCCCGCTCGTGACGTCACACTCGCCGCTCCTACATGTTACCGCGACGCAAACAACGAGTAGACGCCTACAACGCGCGCTTTTTTATACGAGTAAATCTCTTTGTTACCTCAATCGTTGTAATCTTAAGCTATAATATCTATTGTAAAGATACATCGAATGTACGTCGTTTTTATAGATATTTTGATATGTTTGTAGTCGTATATTTTAGTATTATGTTTTAGGTAGTCTAAATAATAGAGTGATTAGAAATGTGTGAGAGATTAATGTATTTTATTCCTTCGCTCTCAACGACCGTGTAAA
>SJJU01000411.1:0-81021 GCA_012932125.1 Conopomorpha cramerella
GTGCCGTTGCACCGGCTACCGTCCCATACTAGACGCCTTTAAGTCCTTCGCCCACGACGCTGACCCTTCCCTCAAGAATCAATTACAGGTATGTTCAATACATACTCGGAGAATGCATAAGTACACTATCCACAATAGGTAGGTAGTATGTACCCATATGTTTACATTCTACATACGGTAAAATGGTACTATTTAGAAAACAAAGGGTTTATTTGGAATTCTCGTATTCGGATACTTGAATTCCGTAACACTACTGATTTGGAGGGCAAGATGGAGTTACTTATGAATCTGCAATTCAATAATTCATAAAACTACTATTGCCAGATGAACACTTATATTGAATCATTTCAAGCATCCGAACCTTATTGTACATATACACCATTTATACGTTTTCCAGAGGGGCAGAGAATCAGATTATGGTCCTATGGACCTGGAGGTCACCAATGCCTGTAAATCTTTTGTAAATACTGTCTCTGTATAAAAGTCTTTCTTTATCTACACTGTGTATTAAGTTAAAGATTTTTCGTTCTGTTTTTACTCTTCTTTTTTTGGGTGGCGAACATCCAAACCAAATAGGGTAAGAGCCAAAATCAGGTCTAGAGATAAATCTCGTTCTGTAATAATAACGAGCACTTTGGAATCGTGGTGCGACACTCTGTTCCATCTCATCCATAAATACATTGTAAGAGTTTTGCAATAAGTGATTTATTACCAAGGACGATGTTTTTACCCCTATATCATGTTAAACATTAATTAATTAAATAAAGTTTCTATAATTTCCAGGATATGGAAGATCTTGGGAAGACAAGGTGCAATAAAAAATGTGAACGTCGATGCTCTGTCATAGACAGCACTTGGTGCCTGGTTGATGAAGGGAATAACTCGAACACTTTCACAATTAAAGCCAAAAGTGGAACATTTTTCAAAGCTGAGACAATAGCGGACGTCATGAACATTATACAACGAAATGATCAAAGTTACCGATTCATAAACGGAAATACAGGAAGAGGTTCGTTTAAAATTGTCCTATTGGCCTATGACCTACTAGGATTTATATGATCATGTTGCATTAATTTTTTTTATCTGTTTTGGCTTCCAACCGTCACGTATAAGGCAACGGTACGATCTGAATGTTAAGTTTTAGGAGATCCCAGGTGGCCCAAAATAGAGAGGAGTGGAATTCCTGGCAGGAGGCCTTTGCCCAAAGCAAGCTATATAAAATAAGACGAGTTTTTTCTGTTTTTATAGATATCCATATTTTGCCAAGTTTATCTTTTACTAACCTAAAAACACAGAGAAAAGAAAGAACTGTAAAGTATCGAGGTCGTAACAAAGTTCATCGAACTCGGTGCTCAGATTTAGGAGAAAAAATAAATCAACCAAGTTTTAGTCACGTACAATAATAGAGATTGGCCAATGAATCTAAGCTCAGCAAGTGCGCTCCAAAATGAAATAATAGTTTTTTTACGAAACCTCAGTTTTTTAACTGTTGTTGTTGACATTTCTCGCAGGCCAAATTCATAGCAGGTACTATTACTTAACTGTTTACTATGAATTCTGATAAATAGTTACCTCGTAGGTATATACTTTTACAATTTACTTACATAAGATATAGGTACCTGCTGTGCAATAATTGATTAGCAATAAGATAACGTTAAGGGTTCATAGATACTGCTAATTTTCACCAACCCACCCACATTTCAATTATAGGGACCCTGTTTCCTGTATAAGGTCAATTCTCTTTATCTAATAGTAACTTACGCACGATATTTTCATTATAACACATTCAGAGGGGAAACCTCGACCATCGACGTCATAACAAACAAAAGAAAATACATTAAGCTTATATAAATATCTATATTTTCACAGGTGTATATCCCATTACGTCAATACCGCAACTAGTGATTGATATATCATCCGTACATGAAATACAAAGTTCAATGTCAGACGTGAACCTAGTCCTAGGTTCAGGTATGACGCTTACTGAAGTAATGAACACTTTCAAAGAGAAGTCCTCAACTAATGAAAATTTCATGTACCTCAAAGTGTTGTACAAGCACTTGGATCTAGTTGCTCATGTACCCGTCCGAAATGTAAGTATCTGTTTTTTATAGAGTAATAGAAAGATTTATCTTCCTTATAAAAATATATCATACTAGACGCTAGATACGCTAGACTTATGCTAGACTTAAGACAAATAAATGTAAATATATAATAATTCAGAGTGTTAAAGGACCCCGCGAAATGGCCTTAGAAACGTAGTTGAGCCCGTCAATATGAATAACTTTTACTATGAGCCTTTGCAAAAGCCCCTGGGTAAATATATTTTATGTACTTTAGACAAATTGCACTACGCGAAAGTATCCAAGATGCTGTAAATATTAACATTATAAGTGATAAATTACTGATACATAAAGAGTAATTTTAAATTTAACTTTTTCAGATGGGAACAATTGGTGGTAACCTCGCTATGAAGAACCAGTACAAATCATTTCCGTCAGATTTATTCCTCATTTTCGCGACGGTTGGTGCTACTGTGTCTACAGGTGATTTTTATTGTACTCACTTAATCTCGACTTTGACTCCCGTCAAATGACATTTTATTCATTTTTTTTACTTTTTTATCAGTTGACGTCACTCTGTCTGCGACGGACCATACATTGCCAGAATTTCTACACCTGAACATGGACAAGAAGTTAGTTACAAATGTGAAACTTCCACCTCTTTGTTCTAGTTACTTGCTGAGGACTTACAAGGTATGAATGCATGAACGGTATGCTTTGCTTCCGTCACAAAGAGTGTATCATCTCATAACTACTAGACTAGCAAATATTCCAATACAGGGAACATAATGATCCTGTATTTATTACTTTTTGGCTTATATCCACATACCATACACAGTCAGTAGGTACCTATTGTGTTCGTGTACCTACTTTTTTTGATATTTTCAGATCATGCCACGAGCTCAGAACGCTCATGCTATCATGAATGCTGGATTTTTGTTTAAACTGGATACTCATAAAAAAGTCGAGGAATGCAATATTGTATACGGCGCTGTTACCGCGGACTTCATACATGCGAGGGAGACGGAAAAGTCATTGAAGGGATCGTCGCTTTTTACGAACAGTACCCTCCAAAAGGCTTTGACTAAGCTGAATTCTGAGATCCGGCCAGATGACGTCTTGGGTGAAAGTAATTCGTATACAAAAAAGATTGTGGCGCTTGGCTTGTTTTATAAGGTTATATATTTTATAAAGATGAGAGGTAAGGTTAAGTTAAGACATTATTGTCTACCTGAGTCCTGTAGTCCTCCCCCCCGCCCAGCAGTAGACGTCTTGTGGTTAATGATAAGGATGAGTCCTGTAGTATCTTAAAAACCATCTTTTTTGTAGAATATGGACGTAGTTTGTAGGCGTGTATAAAAATTATAACTACACACATCAAAATTGTCTAGGGATCAAGTACATTTTAGAAGATTGCAATCAAGAATATATTTTACAAAAACTGAATTAATTCATAATTTATTCAAAATGTGGTGATAAGTCATTGATAGGCATAGGGAACTAGGTTGGAGACCAATCCAGAAGATTAGATTTTATTTAAACAAATTAGATTTTATTTAGAGCTAAAAATGTTCTTGATCCCTAGACACTTTTGATGTGTGTATTTGTACGCTTCATACATGCCCTTAAACGATGTTACATTGAAGATTGTTATGTTCTCAGGCAATGTTAGATCTGGCTCCAGCTGATCAGGTGCACGAGCGGTACAAGTCTGGCGGGGAGCTGTTCGAGCGGCCCGTGTCGCGAGCCACGCAGTACTTCGACACAGACAGGTCCTTGTGGCCGCTGAATCAACCGATATCAAAGATTGAAGCACTTAAACAGGTACCTTCACTCAATTAAGCTATGTTATCAAAGAGAAGTTACAGAATAGTAATAGTGAATGGTGAATGTGGATTCACACGGGAAGTCTAGGTTAATCCCAGTGTGAACTTTTTGTTTGTATATAATCGTTTGTAGTTAAAAGAAGTTTTTATGAAACAAATAAATAGATTTATTTAAAGTGACTGAATAATTCGGACACATAAATTAACAAAAATAAAGTGTGTAGGTAGGGTAGTATGGACATATTGTGTAATTAAAACTGTTTTCTGCATGATAAGTTAATTTAATAATCTAAAATATAACTGTCGGAGGATAGATTTTGTATATATCAAAGCTTGATATGCCTGTCAAACGAAGGGTTAACACGTTGATTTTCATATTTCTATTTTTCACAGTGTTCTGGAGAAGCGAAGTACGCCGACGACATCGTCCCGAGTGCAAAGCAAGTGCACGTGGCGCTCATTCTGTCGACCATTCACAAAGGAGAGCTCGACACTATTGATAAGGAAGCAGCTAAGGTACATATGACAATAAGTGCTCTAGTTTGATAACTGACACCTCAAGTTGATACTTGACAGACTTTGACAGCACTCATTCTCACAACATGTTAGGTACTCCTCTATTACTTGACGTTTGACGGGCCCGTTGGTGTAGTGGTCAGCATGTCTGCCTCTGCTCTGTTAGGTTGTGGGTTCGATTCCCACCGCTGACAGGTGCTTAGGTGATGAGCTTAAAAGTACTTGTTGGACGTGTCTGGGTGTTTTATTTATATAAGTACTTATATATAAATCGTTGTCTGATTTCCATAACACAAGTGCTTTAGCTACTTAACATTGGATGAAGGCAATGTGTGTCTTGTTGTAAAATATTTATTATTATTATTTATTATATTACTGGGTCGGCTTGGGAAAGCGGACAATGTAACGCGTGTGTCGAACACCACGTGCCACGTGATTGGCATCAATCAATGACTCAATGTATTCAATGCTTACCAGATAGAAATTAACACAAGACATATACTCTTTGATTAATCTTAAAATTATCAAAGAGCCGAGAAGGTACCCGGCATAAAGTTATACTTTCTATGTCATTTAATAAATGCTGTAAATGCTAACATTTCAGAAACTACCAGGTGTTATAACAGTCCTAACTGCTAAGGACATACCAGGAACGAATACATTCACGCCCACCAACGTTACATGGCAAACGCACGACGAAGAGATATTTGCCAGCAAACATATAAGTCACTACGGTCAAGTTATAGGCGTCGTGGTGGCAAAAACTAGGAGTGAAGCGCTTCAAGCAGCTAAATTGGTACCTGTCAAGTACACCAACGTTGGTAAAGATAAACCTGTGCTTACCATCGAGGACGTATTATCTGCATCGGACAAGAATGATAGGGTAAGTAATCGTTGTTACTGAAATTAGTACAGTTCGTGCGTCGTAAACGTAGTCAGAAAATAGATTTGCCGATACTATGTACCTACCGACATTTATGCTCACGTATTACCCTATGATTGATGATGTATCCCAAATATAAATCACTCACTGACTTCTGCATTTTTGTTATCTTAATGTTAAAAAAAGTTAACATTTTGATGTACAGGACGGCACAGTCTTTAGAAGAAAAAATACTACCCTTCTAAAACTACCGGGCACTTACCGCTGTATTTGTTAAAAGTTAAAACGTAGACAAGTTATTCAACTAGTATATACGTCAACTAACTAGTTTTTAGCATTTGATCAGCCTTCATTAGCAGTGCACTAGCGCTGTTTTAACTTTATGACTACTATGGTTAGTACCTACATGACAAGGAACGTAAAGGAACGGAAAGTACTTGATCCAAGTTATTGTATTTCAGATGCAACTCGATTACAACCTGGATCCCAAAGAGACTCCTGCAAAATCGAGTAAAACTGTAAAAGGTGTTTTTAACTGCCCCACGCAATACCACTTTCACATGGAAACGCAAACGACATGGTAAGTTCATACTAACGAAATAATGTGCGTCTTTAAAATAACAAATACAGTCTGGAGATCTTCAAGTTTGAGATTAATGTCAAACTTCTGCATAAAGATTTCATAGCTAACTATAACGTGTGATCGATTTGTATAAGGGTTAAATATAATTTTATGTATTGCAGTGCCAAGGTGGATGAGTTTGGTCTGCATTTGAATGTATCAACTCAATTCGTCGATCTGGTGCAAGTAGCTGTAGCCGCCATGTTGGGAATCAAGGAGAGCGAGTAAGTTGATTATAAAGATTTTAAGTATATATTTTGTTTGTAATAATGTTACCAATGTTTTTGGTAATGTTGTACCGGAAATATGTATGTAATCGCAATCGTTTTCGTGATCTATATAAGTAAGACTTTTTCAAAACGGACGTGATTGTGGGTTCTAGCTACTGTTTCCAGTCGTAGTTGTGTTATAGAGTTGGTGATATTCTGGCGGCGTGATATTCTCCAACTGCTAAGCTTTGCTTCACTCTACGGTTCGTATGGCTAGCTTCATAATTAAAGCCACACAAAACAAAAATTAAAAAAAATAGAGCACCATGGGTCCCCACGCACCAGCAAGATAGGTATTTAAGATATTCCCTAAGTAGAAGGACATTTTGTGGACACAGTAGGAGTGACACGGAGCCTGTTCCCATTTTTTACAAGAAATGTGCCCGTTATTTTCAGGGTGAATATAAAAGTTAGCCGTCTAGGCGGGGGTTATGGCGGCAAGGCATTCGCGCAGTTCGCGCGTGCGCGCTGGTCGCGCATACGCTGAATGTGACGTCTCGCCTCGTGCTGCCGCTGCAGGACAACATGAGCGCCGTCGGAATGAGGCAACGATGCCGAGCTGACTACGAGGTAGGTGCTGTTGATACCAGTACCCTGTACGGTAGGCCAAGAAAATGCTCTATCATAACTCAAAATTGTCCACCGGGTATATAGACGCGAATATAATCAAAGACAAGCTCGAGCTTACCTTTGTTATTTTACTCGACGTTTGTCTTTGATTATATTCGAGCTTGTCTTTGATTATATTCGCGCCTATATACCCGGTGGACAATATTGAGTTATAATGTCTGTGCGCGTTTCATTAAAAAATGATAATGCTATATCAGTTTTGATGACTCTTCCTGTGCCACTGAAGCACCAATAAGACAGAGTTGTTATATTGTGTCAAGTAAAATATGAACCTTATAGTCGGCGTCATCTAAGAAGAGAATTCAACATTTTTTAGAACGGAAATAACTGACAACCACCATCCGATGGAACAGTCGAGTTCATAAATATATGCACTCTTCTAAGGCTTTAATACTAAATATATCTGGACACTAGCTTTACCGCGCGGTGTCACTCGCATTTTTTCGTTTCCGTTGGAATTAGGGGATAATATTAATAATGTTATATAACCTACAGCCTTCCTCGATAAATTATCTATTCGACACAAAAATATTTTTTCGATCCGAACCAGTAGTTCCTGAGATTAGCGCGTCCAAACAAACAAACTCTTCAGCTTTATAATATTAGTATAGATTATTGCTATAGTTTTGAAGCCTTGTTCATTTAACTTCAACATTGCACTTTATTATCAGGTGAGCTTTGACGACGACGGGGTAATCCAAAGCCTCGAATGTACGTACTACGAGGACTGCGGTGCCTCATACAACGACACTTCCACGGCCGGCACCGGGATGGTACTCTCTGAACTCTATAATACTGCACGGTATGCATATTTTTTTGTATTATGCCCTATGAGCTGTACCCCGGGTGTTTAGGCACGGTCTACATTCCCGTGGGAATTTAGGAATAAAATACGGAGTATGTTATTTTTAATATCTTAAAAATACGTGGACAAAGTTATATTTATGATTATTGTCTAGGCAGCGTTCGCGTGAAAGCGTGCTATATGAAATTACATTCACATTTGTTACAGTAGTAGGTAGAATAAGTTCCCCAATTCAATAATTCGTTAATAAATAGCTACTCGCAGAAATAGGCAAACTAAAACATCATTGGAAAAATCACGTGCATCTAAGTCATTCATTGAAGGATTCATTATGTGCTATAATAACAGTAATAGTCATTTCTACTCTTTGAAAATTATACCTTATTTTTAGGTGGAAACTTCGGGGATATTCAATGCGGACCGACAAACCAACAAATACTTGGTGCAGAGGACCAGGTAAGACATTATCTATTTCACTGGAAATTGCACTAATTATATTACTATTCTATAGACATTTTCTTAATTTACTTTCAGCCACTACAGAAGCGTTTGCGATCACCGAGAATATTATGAAGCGCATTGCATTCGTACTGAACAAACCAACTACTGACGTCCAAATAGCTAACATAGCTAAGAAACACATCGATATCAAGGACCTCATTGTCTCATTCAAGAAAGAATGCGAATACGATAAAAGGAAAGCTGATGTACAACAGTTTAACGCTAGTAACGCCTGGAGGAAAAGGTCAATTAAGACTTCCATCATGGCATTCCCTTTGTTGTATGATGGAACCTTCTCCGTGACGATATCTGTGCACCACGGCGACGGCAGCGTGAGCATTTCTCATGCAGGAATAGAAATGGGTCAGGGTATACATACGAAAGCAGCACAAGTATGCGCTTATTCGCTGAAAATACCCATGGAAAAGATATCGATGAAGCCGACTTACAGTTTTGTAAGTCCCAATTCTTTGCCTACAAGTGGAAGCTTCACGAGCGAAAGCATTGCCTACGCAATAGTAAAGGCTTGTGAGGAGCTCATGGCGCGACTTAAGCCCGTCATTGACGCATTGACTACACCTACGTGGGAGCAAATTGTAGCAGAAGCATATAAGCAAAGTAAGTACTTGTTTGTGGAATAAGTGATTTGCAAATTGTTCTATTTCTATATAATTACTTGGGTATTTATTATTTTCTTCTAAAATATCTGAATATCTAAATATTAAATACATCCTAAAGATGTTGGATGTTGCAAGTTGGTTCTGTGTAACTTTGATTAGTTAGTTTAAAGCGTAAGGAAACCGATTTAAAGTATGGGTAATTAAATTATATATTTTAATTATTTTTCAATCAAAAACTCACAATGAAACTGAGTACTGTTAAGCAATTATTAAAGTAACAGGAATAATGAATACTATTTATTAAAAATAGTATCTATAATGCCTATAATACCATTATTTCTTGTCATTCCTTTCCACTAGAGGTGAACCTACAAGTGAGCCACTTGTTCACGGGTAAAGAAGTGGAGCCTTATACGATATATGGTGTGACGGTGGCCGAGTTGGAGCTGGACGTTCTCACAGGGGTCCACTGGCTGCGGCGAGTCGATCTTCTCGAGGACACCGGACGTAGCATCAGCCCACTTATTGACGTTGGACAGGTAAAAAAATATACGTTTGAACGACTTTTATGTAGCACTGACAATAAAAAATCCCGGTCGATGGTTGATCGCATTGACACGATACGCTTGGCCCTTATGAACTAATGAAAGTAAGACAATCTGACTAAAGAACTTGTAGCTGCAAAGAGGAGTTATCTTAAAAAAAAAAATTAACAAAAGAGCGAGTGCGAAGACGAACGATCATAGAATAAAGTAGGTAGTTGTATCTCTTTCGTTTCCCACCATCTTTGACAGAAAGTTTTTTTTTTAGAAAACTCCTCGTTGATTAACCAATCCTGATTTTTTTGGGTCAAGCGAAAGTAGTACCATTTGTTCATGAATTTTATTCCGCACTGTAATAGTTATAGGAAACATATTGCATAAATGTACAAATTACCTAACATTTCTTCCATCAGATTGAAGGTGCGTTCATGATGGGCGTGGGTCTCTGGACTAGCGAGGACATAATCCACGACCCGAAGACCGGTCGACTCGTCACTGACCGCACCTGGACCTACAAGCCGCCGGGTGCCAAAGATATACCTATAGACTACAGGATTTACTTCAGAAGGAATGCCACTAACAATACTGGAATACTGCGCTCTAAAGGTTTCTTATGATATTTTTATCTATAATGATAGTATAATAAGATATTTCTGTTGTTTTTGTTGCGTATCTACGCTGGGCCGATTTGTATGTAACTCTAATATTTGGGATTATAATGCAGCCGGTTCGAGGGACTGATTCTACAGCCGCTGTCCCTCCACTACGACCCGATCTTGAGCCTGACCAAATTTAATTTACCCTTCGGTCAATGTTATATTATTATTTTAAGAAAAGTGGACTATTTTTATGTAACATCCTATAAAAGTATATTGTGGAAATTTCCCGATTGTGGAATGTTTCCGGCGCGTTGTTTGAGTATCGTCAAGTCACTGGTGCCTACTAGGCGCTTGCCTGCAACGTAGACAACATTGCGGCTTTATACCAAACAGGATGGTGTCCAAAGGCTTGCCTAATTTTAATGTGTATGTATGCATCTAGGCGTGTGTATTTGGAATACTAAAAAGCACGGTAATTTTTGCAGCTACCGGCGAGCCAGCGATCGTTATGGCGGTAGTAGTATATCACTGCGTGCAAGACGCAGTTGCGCAGGCGCGTAAGGAGTTTGGCTACCGAGACAACGATTGGGTAGAAATAGGTGAGTTATTCAGGGCATTATGTTACCTTACATTACATACATCAATTCGCGCCTATAATCCGTAATGGAGTGAGCAGAACTTTTGAACGGAAAAAAGCCCTTTTTTAAAAACGGAAATTAAGTCACTTATAACTTAACGTGTCTATTGGAGGTTATTGTACGTAATGAACAAAGTTTGTTTTACCTCATCGTAGCGTCGTGATTTGACAGTGGATGTTTTTATTTCAGGTGCTCCTTGTAACGCTCAGAATATAATGGAAGCTCTTTCACCCAAAATAGAATATTTTAAATTAAAAAATAACTAATTTCTACTGAGGTACATACATACATACCTACACAATAAAGTTCTACGTAATGTAATAAAAACTAATTTGTAACTACGAGTAAAGAGTGAATAAATTAAATAAAACAACAAAGTATTTCATGTTTCATTATTAAAAATCACAATAAATATCCTAACAATTTACAATCGCGTGATTAGCGCTTAACTATGTAAAGTTATGACTTACTGAAATCACAAAGAGTAATAAATAAACCTCTTGAATATAAATGCTTGTTAATAAATAAGGTTCCTTATTTCAATAATTGACGGTGCACTCGCATGGACTACCGGAATTCTTCAAGGGGTTTGTCGATGGGTGGCTGGAGGCCTAACGGAATGTGATTATGATATTTCTGAGTGTCGTCTTCACTCTCTGTTGAGCTGCGACCTTCAAAGCCTTGTTGCTGTGGAGCTCCATACTCCTGGTCCAGGTGCTGGGGGTACTCTTGCTGCGGTACCCCGTATTCCTGCTGAGGGTGCGGGTAGCCTTGATCAGGTTGGCCTACCTCTTGATTAGGGTGACCGTATTCTTGATTAATGTGGGGAGGAAACGGCTGTGGCGGGCCGTACTCCTGGTTCACGTTTTGTTCGTGTAGTTGTTGATCGTATTGCGCTTGCTCGATCTGTTGCTGGATGTGGTGGTGTATCTGCTGCTGCAGGTCGTGGTACTGTTGCTCTTCAGTGACATGGTGTTCGAATACCTGTGCCGCTTGCTCTTGCGTGATATGATGTGCCTCCTCATGACCGAGGCTGATACCGTCGAAGTGCGCGTGTGCAGGAATTGGAGACCAACCATCGTGATCCAAGTGTCCTATCGCTGCTGTCGGAGCTACACCCGCGGTGGGATGCAGTAGCGCAGGCGTAGGCTGAACAGGGATCGGAGAATTATGAACCGCAGCATGTGGGACCGCAAAGTGTGGCACCTGCGCCGGTCTATCCAAGAGCACTGGTCCCGCGGGCGCGACGGGTGCCACTGCACCCGCAGCAAACGGCACAACAGGACTTTGGTAGTTTACAAACGGGTAGCGTGGGTATGTAGCGAAAACTGAAGTCTGGACTGCGTTGCCAGGCCTAAGCACGTAGTTGTAATGAGGAGCTACAGGCACGACGGGAGAGGGAGCTACCGGAGCTTGAACCGCTACTGGGGCAGTGGGTACGACGACAGGGGCTGTAGGAACTAAAGGTCTCAAATGAAAATGTTGCGGCGGAAATAGTGCTTGGGGCGCCAGAGACGCAGGCGGGGCTGGGTGGAAGACTGTCGGCGGCGGTGCTGGCAGCGGCTGCGGGATGGGCACGGAGGGCTGAGCTATCGGCACTAAGGGGGTCGCGGGGACCGGCGCCACAGGCACTACTGGCACGACTGGTTTAGGAGGTACATGGTGATGATGATGATGGAAGTGGTGATCAGGCTTGGGCACTACAACTGTCTTCGTGTGATGATGTGGGATTTTAAGTCCAATATGATGGTGATGGTGGTGTGGCACCTTGTGTGGTGGGTAGGGCGGATAGCGGGGCAAGTAAGGATTCGTTACTGGTACTTTGACTGCTAGGGGCAGGGCTGTAGGAGGGTAGGTGACGACGAGTGGTTTGACTATGGAGTGGGAGACAACAGGTAGGTCGTGCCCCAACTTGAATGTGGGGATAGATGAGACGACGCCTCGCTTATGGTGCCGACCGGCGAGCTTGCCTAGCAGCCTCGCCTTAGCCTTGAGGTGCGCCGCGTCCGCCGCCCACACGCTCGCCAGCGCCAACAACGATACGATCTGAAACAAAGCACGTACACCGATTGGTATTTGGCACTGTGCTTTCGCGCTTCCGTTCTATCTACTTGCGAATAAATAACAGAGCTACTTCTTTACTTTCGTGAATTAACTCTTATTGTAAGGACTGATGGTTGCTAATTGCATTTCATTTTCACCACTATTGCGCGGTCGGTACATCTTTAATATGACTGACATAGTTTTAATTGGCAGCATTTGTTACTATTAAGTACTTACTCAAATTAATTTGTGGTATGTCATAACGTGCCAAGTTCCTTGGATTTATATTTTTATTTATTATTCTTTGTGCACGTGAATGCACCCATCCACGTTGGGTATGAATACTGAAGGCTGAAGTAATAAATAAACTTGTTGATTTCACCGCTTGACACTTAAGGTAAACGCTATTAAATATTTAAATACCACCATCAAAACCTCTCAGATTTTTTTTATGGCTATCGTATAAGTATTGTCGCATACGGCTCAGATGTGTTGAGTGAGAGGTTTCAGAAGCTAAATTAATGCGATTAGAACCTCTGGTGCTGGCAATTGTGCGATAAGCTTATACGCTTAAGCTGTTTCTTAGCGACGGTACGGCTACGTAATCTAAAGCAAAAATAAATTAAAAATAATTTAGAGAGTGATATTGGTTAATTGTATCTACTGTTACCATTGTAGCTACTTATAAATCGCAGAGTATGAAGTAAATCGACTAGGTAGGTAGGTTGCGTTTAGTTCTCTGACAATTGAAATCATTTCGAAGTTGGAATCTACTCGCCGTCGTTAACTTTTTTATGTAGCCTGGATATTGTGCCACTGCTTGCTAACAATTCCTAACTCGGAAGTAAAATATTGGAATTTCAATATTGAAAATAAATGCTTAAGGAACATAACATTTCCGATTTTTTTTCATCTAGCTAAAGGTAGGTAATGTTGTAAAATCAAAGTACCTATGTTTGAATAGTACGATTGACGTACCTACTGTTAAAACGAGCTAAAAATATATCCTAAGTGAATATTAACCAACTCAAATGGAACAATATATTAAGTAAGACGTATTTTGTTTAAAATATAATGACAGAGAAACTGATGTAGCCGGCTGGGTCTGGCGTGTTTTAAAGTGTCACGACGAACAATACATTTTTCAATGGTTACAAGAACACATGTTTATTTCGCATTGTATATAATATTTCGCTCAGCATACAATTTAAACACGTGGAAACATGCACAAAAATAAAATTGAATAGGTACTGTAAATAGTTAAATAATCCAGCCAGCAACATCAATTCTCACCTGTGCTTCCTTTCATCTTATCGTATCGCGAACAAAAATATGACGATTTTGAACAAGCACTTTCACTGCAAATCCTGGGTTCCTGGTGATACTCACAGTAAACACTTTCATGTCGCGCGGTGGCCTCACGCCACGACAACCACAACGAAACCGACCTGCAGAAAACGCAGACACCCATACTTATAACTTAAAAATTCGACACATTAGTATGTAACCGACGCACCAGAAAAGTTTCACTCGTACGCAGGGAAGCCGGACTCTATCGAGCCTCCATACCAGCAGCTACTTTCGACGGCAATTCCTAATTGATCTAGCAAAGTAGTTCTTTCCTTTTGCCAATTGAATCTGAACCTTACGCCGTACGTGATAAGCCAGGCGCCTGAGCAGTCACTTATTCAAATCGGGCACGCACCCGATGTTGCCGTCATCCCTGTAACCGGAGAATGGCGCTGCATACTGATGTTGCACCAGACGTAACACAAAAAGAAATCTTCAATACGAACTATAACAAAATATGCGTGTTACTATTACAATAGAACTGCCCCTGGGAGGCAAACGTTAACCACACACATTGTGAAATATTATGGTAATATGCAATCGAGTTAGTCGACTGGTATCGAAACTTATGAGAAGACGGTTTGCGGTTTTATCCATTGAAAAATTAAATATGGATGATAGAAAAGTAGATTTACTTCATATTGTCCTTTTATATCGCCTCACTGGCAGAGTAGATCGTTATAGGACTCATACGTTATGGTATGGGGTGTTCATCATGACGTTTACCTTTAGCTAAGAACGTCGCGTGGCGGTCCTGCATATGCACTGAATCCTAAAAGTGTGTGACATAATATGCCAGTATACGTACTACACAAATAATTAGTAATTATTCTCCCCTCTTTCCTATCACTATTATTATTGTTTTTAAGTAGTAAGTAGGTACTAAACAGCAATTATATTAAAAACAGAGCTCGGGCGTATGGATTGATAATTGAATTAAGAATTTGGTCATCGTTTATTAAATTAGCCTAGTAATACTTTCACGCTCGAAATCGATATCAGCTTTGAACTGTGGCGCCACGTTCTCGCCTTCATTACTAAATCAGTTGAACCGGCAAAATAAAATCTAAGTGGCTGTCAAGATGAAACGCCTACGTAACAACGTATGTATACTTAGCTTACCTTTGACGTGAGATGGACGGCAGCACCTTGAAGGTCCTGTTAGACCTACACTTGTAACAGAACATCGATCATTCGCCGTTTCTCGTATTTTTCTCTGATAAAGCCAAGTGTGTAATATTACACGAACCATTTGGGTCCATTTTTGACCCCCTCACAAATAAAAACGAATTAAATAAAAACTAACGAAATTCATAATCTTATCTCAAACGGTTATTTAGATATTAATGTCAAAAAATCCTCATTTTTATCATTGACTGACTGACCTATAGATCAAAACTCTAACCCAGTTCCCGATGACCTAGAGAGTTAAAATTTTGTGTGCAGATAGGTAATTAGATGAATACAAAGGAATAAATAAAAAAACTGTATTTTTTTTAATAATTAGATTATATTATGGACGCTTAAAGAGAGAGATAAAAAAAATATCCTAATTGTTGCCTGTACCTAACCATAGATGTAAGATATAGAAGATATTTATAAAGTCTACTTTTTATTTTGAATTTGTCCTTTTAAAAGGCCCCGCGTTACAAGGATATGTACTTACCTACAATAACTTAAAGAAAAAAGAACCGAAAAGCCAAAACAGATCTTAGGCTACATACATTCTCTTATAAGAAGATATGATATGATTCACATTCATGTTTTTGATTGGATAACTTGCACAAGAATGTTCATTAAAATTGAATGCTCAAGTCTGTCTGTGTCTACTGTGGTTAACGCCGAAAAAGTGTAGGTATCGATACGTCACCGTACAATTTGAGAAGTTGCCCATAAGTGGTGGTCGCTCGTTAGTCGGTGACTGAAGACTGCAAACTGCTTACCCAGAGGGGGTTTTAGCCCGTGGCAGAGAGTCCATTATGATTCTGTTCCCACGATGGTGGATCTCCATTTGGTCCTCGTCAGCAAAAAAGGGTGTAGGTAGGTAGGCACAACGATATCATAATAACCATTTGACTGTTTACGCCATCGACGATTGTTTCATCGGTGATTTACGCAAAACACGTAACATTGCTTGTTCTACGAAATAATAATTCTTGCTGTGTCTTATTACATAGTAGCTATCTAATAAATACAATTCTCGTGTCGTTGTGTTTGATACCAAAGGTTTTGTGTGCATATCGGGTAGCTCTGAGAATCAACACATCATGTATTTTATAACCCTTCCAGCTGTATACCATCCAATACTCGGCGTAAATGTGACCTATTTGAGAAAGGGATTACAGGTTTGGCACACTCTTGCCATGACACAATAAATGTTTGCCGGTACATCTTTAAAATAGTTTAATTGTAGATTTCTAGTTTTGGGCTCATATAATAATTAGACTACGGTATTCTCTACCTGGCGCATGAGGCCATCAAAAGAGGTAATCAGCAGTAAGGTTTTAAATAAAAGTAAAAAGTCAGAGTTCCATTTACCACAACACTAATATTATGAAGGCGATTTTTTGAGAGTGTATGTGTGTTAATTCGCGTCTAAACGTCTGGAGCGATTTTAATAAAATGTTGTATGGAGTTTGCTGACACTCTGCATTAACTCTTTAATTTATATATTTAATGTAATGTGTAATGGCTTTAATTTATCTAGAAATGCATACGGTGACGGGATAACTAGTGGATGACCCCGCCCGGGTACGACTATAACCTTTTTTTTCCACACATTATTTATTACTAACTTTTTTATAGCTTTTTACTTCAATGATGAAATCGTACCTCGTATCCCTCAGCGCTGATGCGTGGGGCACTGATGTGTTATTTCACTTGTCTCGAATGTGCGATAGTTCGTTTTATAGTCATTGCTTAGAATAAATTGTGTCAAAAGTTTTCCTCTATATGAACCATCAACTATACGGTACATGTTGTATAGACGATATGTTGGATATTTATTTGGTGTTTGGAATCAACGAACAAACCGAATATATAAATAAAATGAATCATTATGTAAATTGAAAAAACTTTCAAGTGAATGGTCGATGAACGTATTTTACACCAGCTCACGTTATTTTCCATTTCGTAGGAATTTCGGGATAAAGTTAATAATTTGTTCGCTAGGGATACCTAGTATAGATTCCCAACAGTTAAATAATTTTTAAATCGGTCCAGTAATTTCGGAGATTATAAACAATAAGATTAGGTAAGAAAAATCTTTCCTTTTTATAATATTTGTACGTATAAATGAAATATATCGTTAAACGATTGCCGTTTTCTGTGCAAACCCCTTACTACCAAACAACGAAAGCTGAAAGTTGACACATGACTACTATTTCTAATCAATAAGTCTAGTATTTTGCAATACGCTGATTTCATTGTTGCCAATGCGACGGTTGCACTTCTTTTTTTTTATTTATTTTCAGTTTCGTTCTGGAAATTAGTGACGACGTGTCAAGGTCTACGACCTTCGAAATCGTGATAGACGGCCTTGCAGGTTCTCTAAAAAGAGAAAACATTATTATTGACTCAGATATCTTGGAAATCTATTTTGTTCTATAGATAGGCACTAACAGGTATGTCGGATTTTTTAATCTGTTCACTGAGCGGTTGCGCGGGTCAAGAGCACTAAGTAGCAGATGGTATATTTAATTAGTTTGATTTTATAGGTCCTCCTTTGCTGTGCAAATGTAGTTGCTTTATTTGCAAACGTCAGATTTTTTTGAGGGTTTCTTATTCTTAAAAAAATATCTACCTTATGATGCCTACCTATATCGTTATCTGTTTAAAAGTTCGTGGGACACACCACGGAACTCGAGTGGACTGACATACATATTTTTATAATTATAATGTTAATAAGATAATATTAGTACCTAGTTGTAAAAATATTGTATAAGTAAACATTGTTTACATTATTCCATGCCTCCTCTTTGATTTTTTTGTATTTCAATTGCGAATTTATGTGGCCGAAGCGTTTACGTAAACAAATTCCACTGAAACAATTATTCTTCCATCTTTACCTACAATTGCCAAGTTAATAAAATCTAGACCAAAATTTGGTGCTTGTTTGTATTAAATTACTACGTTGATACATTCAAGGTGTTCCAGCAACACCACATTGATTATCTAGGTTAGGTAGGTACTCTGCAAGAAGGTCTCGTTTTTCTGTAAACGAATGCATTGGTAGGTTGAAAGTGGACATAATTACCAACAAACCAATTTCTTTGGCTTCTAAAGGCTACCTGGTGATGCGTTTTTTTCTTGTCCCTATTTCCTATGCTTGTCCCGTAGGAAGGGAGGAAGTCCGGCAATGTTACACCGGGAGGGAAGCGCATTCTTGCGGCTTCTTCAGATTCTATCCCTCGTACTAGAAGCTAACGAGCTGGCTAATGTCGTGGTCAAGTCGTTATAATGTAGTAAGTATTTTACAAAGTAGTAAGTACATTGTTTCAATTATTTTGATTGTATTGAGACCTAATTAAATCTGTCGTATACTGCCTGGAGTAACTTATTAAAATATACCTTACTAGGTAGTAGTCACTTATATATGTGTCCTAAGGAATTTTAGATTATTCTGTAATTCATATTTTGGACTTTCATACTTTTGGAGAAGAAAAATGGTACAGAAATAATTGGCATAAAGTTTAGCATTTTTCCTTGGTCTTAATTAATGTACCCATTGTATTATTATGTACTAGTTACTACTATAACTGTTTGTTAATGTTGTTAGATAATTCGTTCTGGCGCCTACCTATTTATTAGGTACATCTATAGGCAAGGACGGATCGGCTCGATTGTAGCGTAGCGGCGTCGTCGTTGTTGTTTCCGATTCATTGCTTATAACAGTATCAGTATTCTCAAATATGAGGCGTATGAATCAACATCAGAATCTATTACCTACATTCTAGTAGTAGTATAAATATTTGGTAAAGTCTCAAAGCTTTGCATTTTTTAAGTAGGTTCGATTTTTTTTACAAATATGACAGGACTCTACAAAAAGTAGAGCAATTGTATTTGTTTTATGTGATTCTTGATTCAGAATAGAATAATTAATTAAAACTATTAATTCCCACCTTAGATAGATATTACGGTAACCCAATATTTCTTCAAGAGGATAAACCATGTTTGCAGGCAAACGCAATTTCGTAGTACCTGGGAATAAATAAAGAAAGTAATAAAAATTGAAACGAACCTTGCACAAACAATTTAGGCAATGGAGTGTTTGATTTGTTAACGAACTCTCTTTATGCAGTCTTTTAATCTTACCGCAATCGTAGTTGCAATTCCATCACTACATTACGAAATTTTCCGTCCATTAAACCTTTGCCTAAAATAAATAGAATGGGATTGTTTCGCATAGCTGCTGAATTTAAGCGCCGTGAAATATTAACAACTTCTTTAGTACATAGGTAGATAGATTGTGGTATCATTGCATTAGTTTGTGTTATCACCCAGTGTCGAGCACGATCACCCAGTCAGCAGGGGCGGGGTGCTCGCTGCACCCGCCGCGCCACCACCGCCGGCACCGCCGAAGGCACAGCCTTGCGTCATCTGGGTCACTGCACTGCGCCCGCGAAACTCTTGCCAATGACCGAGCTTTTCCTACACTTCTCTATATTATCTCGAAACCTCAGTGAACCTTCACCCACTTGATTGATAGACTCAATCAAAATAAGCAAAATTTCATTTAAAGCGCTTCAAACATAGTGTTAATATGCAAAAATGAAAATTTTACTTGATCATATCAATTTATTGTGAAACTTAAAAAAAAACGGCAGTATAAACTTATAACTAGGTTACATACAAAATACTGTAGAAAAATATGTCTAATATCACTAAACTTCAACATCAAGGCACTACTTATAGGTTCGCTTTGCACAAAACGCCAACGAATAAATACTTATTAGGATAGTTATATTAAATTACGATAACACAATATTCGCTTAGAAGAGTTAAGTTAGTAGATTAAATATAGTACAACAGTTGGTAAACATATAATAAGTATGCATAAAACCAATTGATGCCAATAAAGGCAGAGGCAAATCATATTTTTGACCGAATTGCCAGGCGTGTTGAATTATAAAATAATATTTTTGGTAGGATAAAGTAAATTGCAATCGGTCCAGTTGATTCGGTAGGTGCTTTGTAAATCACATACCGGGTAATTTGTTCTATGCATATTTTATATCGATACTCACAACTTCCGTAACAACAATGAGGTTGACAATGACTGCTTACTTGTTGATGCTTAGTTGCGGGGCCGCGTAGGCTTTTTCGGGATCTTAGGGCTAGGATCATCAACCTGGATGTTGGTTGCCCGTAGGTAGTTGTTCTGATAACCTGTCTCGCGAACCTGTGCGTTGGGACTGAGTCGGTCGGTGCGCTCCTTCTCGTCGGCGCGACCGCTCTCGTCGGCCCGGCCGCTCTCGTCAGCTCGCTCGTCGTCAGCCCTGCTTCGCTCTGACTCGTCATCAGACCGCCCGTCATCGTTTGCCCGCTCGTCATCGCCTGTCTTCTCCGGATCTTCGACAAGGCGTTCGTGGTCATCTAAAAAATATGAAGGCCCATTTTTGGGTTCTTTATTGTTAGATTCGTCTTCTACACTACCTGAATCATCTGTGGGATCTGCTGCATATTGAGCGTAAATTTTTTCGAATTGTTTTTCCTCTTCAGACACTGGTATCTTCTCTCCATAGTAGTCATAATCGCCAGCGGAATAAGAGTCGTCGGCAGATCTTGTGCGGCGTCGAGCCTTCCTGCGTCGTGGTCTACGCGGAGGTTCTGTTCGTTGCTGGTAGGCGCTGTTTTCAACGTCGATTTCATCGTCATCGTAACTTTCTCGCGAATTATTCCTTCTGTCAATATGCTCATCGTCGTCGTCGCGGTCGGGTCGTTCAGTCGGTCTTCTGTTTAACTTTTTCGGTCGTTTTTCTCGATAAATGGGTGGTACCCGCACAGTCACTGTATCGATTTGACCAGGGTTTTGTTCAGTAGGTGGCAATACTCTTGGTCTTAACGGTTTTCTTGGGTCCTCAGTGGTGGTAGTTGATTCCGACTCGTCATCAGAATCAGGTCGGTCAGACGAAGGAATACTATTCGTTTTCGGAATCCTTCTTTGCAAACTTTCATGGGATACATCGTTACGGCGCTTCAACTGATTATTCAAATCTCTGTCTCCAAAATGAACGTTTAAATAATGATTATCAGGACGCTTCCTTTTGGGTTGTTTTTTCTCATCCCAGAAACGATCCACTGCGGTTCCAAATTCGCGCACTGCCTTTGCCCGGTCTCGGGACTCCTGAGCATCTTCGTAATCATCATCGTCGTATTGTGCCGGCTGTTGAGCTGGTGCTTCGTCGTCGTAGTTCAAGTAGTCGTCATCATCAGATCGTTGGTTGTTTAACCTATTCACGTCAACTGTATTTACTCTTTGAGTGACTCCGTTACGGACTACAAATGCATCTAGGTAAACCTTAGGCTTACGTTCGGGCTCATTCTGCGGCAGCAATGCTGCCCTCGGCTGTATAGCAATAGGCGCGGGAGGGGCTTCCTCTTGCTCTAGCTCGTCGTCGGCAGGAGCAGAGGGAGCAGAGGGAGCAGAGGGAGCAGAAGGAGCAGAGGGAGCAGAAGCTGGTGCTGTTGCAGGACTTCGATTAAAATTTAAACTCAAACGGAAATTCGATGTGACTAAGTTTGGATCTGCAACTAGTTTGGGCGGTGGGGGTGCCCCACACGGTGGAGGTGTGGCCGGATTAGCCCGAGGCTTGCCGCATGGTGGTGGTGGCGGTGGTGGCGGTGGTGGCGGCGGCGGCGGCGGTGGTCTTGGTTTTGGCCTTGGTGCTGCTCGCGGTTTGGGGCACGGTGGGGGTGGTGGTGGCGGAGGTGGTGGTGGTGGCGGCGGCGGGGCACAAGGAGGTGGCCTAGCAGCTCGCGGAGCACCGCATGGTGGTGGCGGCGGCGGCGCTGGGGCTGGTCCTGCCTGCAACGGGATATCTATACCGGGAACGGGTGCTAGTGGCGGAGGAAAGGCCGCTTGCACTGGTCTCCTTTGTACACTGTATCCTAGCACATCAGCAAGTCCTCTGAACACTAGATCACCGAAAGTCCTCTTTTTACGAACTACTGGGTTGGGGTCATCTTCGTCCAACGGTTCTACGGCAGTATCGTTGACCGTGTCGGTGAGCAGCACGGGTACGGTGTCGTCTGTGTGGTTACGAAGCAGCGCGGAAGGCAGCGTGGAGGGCAGCGCCTCGCGGCTGGCATCAGTAGAGGCCTCCGCCGCGAGCAGCGACAACAGCAACAGCGCGAGATGCATGGCGCATTGTAGAATGCCTCGCGGCAGCAGTCGCTGCTCGGTTTTGTCTCACCAACAGTTGCTCAACTATCTTCACGGTTCGCTGCACATTTCCTCGCCTTCTTACCAGCCTTGTTACTGAGCTATGATGCTCCTGGACCATCACAATGTCTTTACATTTATTTAAATATGTATAACTAATTGATCAGAAACATATATGTATTTACATGACATATCCAAGAAACCTATTTTCCACATTTTAGACAAAGCAGCTGGACGTGCACTCTCACTGTATCACTGTAGGTCTCTACTAAAACAAATAAACTTGACTTTGTGGTCGGAAGAAGATACATTTTATAGTCTGGTTTGTTCACCGTATAGGTGCGTTCTACGCATGAGATCAATTTGATTGCAAAATAGGGTATCTACATAGCTAATTATAATAATAACAATAAGCCGAAACGTTTATAATTATGTCTTGTGTAATAACTGCGACTGTACGAAATGTAATGTAATAAATAAATAAAAACATATTTTCCCTGTTACTGTAAAAAAAAATAGGTAGATATTGATTGTATGTAGCCATAGACATTTTGCGTTGCACACGCATAAGCATTGCACTGTACACGTGAGTCTATTTCAACCGCGACATAATTATTTTCGCGGCGGCGGCGGCAGTGGCGGCGGCAGCGGCCCGTTGTCCGCTTAAACTTAATCAATTTTTTGTTCTGGTTCTTTGCTGTTACCATAACTAATTTCAAGCAAATTATGTTAAATGCAGCCTTGACAATATTAATTTATTTCTATACCTTGAATCTTAGTAAACATATCGTGCATAGGGTATTGCAAATAAGTCCGTAATTAGAAGGCAATCGAAGTTATTAGAAAGCACTCTTAGAAGGTTGCTGGTGTAGAGTGGAATTCATATAAATATGTGTTTTAGGTAACTTATCTCAGATGTATATTTTATGTAAGCTTTATGAAAAATATGGATTACCTAGCACACCATATCTTTATTCTAATTTACTAGGTATAAGATAATACTAGTCTCAAATCTCAGGCCTATATTTTATTTGCCTACAGCCCACGTACTGTTGTCGTAGCCGTCATGATTTCTTTCACTTGCAATAATTCTGTCAACTCTCCATAGAAAGTAGGTATTCTTACGACGTGAAACGCTGCCCAAATACACAATTTCTTGACACTTACTTATTGGTTGCCATTCTAGTCCGTAACTATATACCTAGGCATTTATAGCTCATAGACTGCGCATTTAAGCATACTTAAGGACAGACAGCGCGAGCCGAATTTGATTTATACTATGTAATGAGTATGCTACGTAGATGCATATCAGGAACTGAGTCTGTGGATTCCATTGAATGCATTTCAGCAAGTGTCAATGCCCCAGAAAGAAAAAAATGACCTCTTCATGCAAAAAGCTGTCAGCTAATCGAGTTTGTATGGATGTCGATTTTTTTTATTTTTCGGAGCATTGACATCTTCTTAAATGCACTCGGTAAGGTCTACAAAAACAGTAGACTTCGGCTTATAAATGTTTTTCCGAATCACACTCTATGACATGGTGGCTTCAGGCACCTTACGCACAATCCCCTTTATGTAGTAGGCAACAAGCCAGTTCATTATAAAATAATCAATTAAATAAACACACTTCACCCCAAAGCGGGGTGGGCAGAGGCACTTGCAAAGCAAATGCCCACTGTTCATCAAACGTATTGAACCCAACGTGACAGGGGGTGAGCCAGTGCACTATCTATCTAAATATTTAATAACTACACACATCGCAATGTTCTTGATACCTAGACACTTTTGATGTGTGTATTAAATTTTAAAAACCACCGACTCTAATGTTAGTGTCGTGCCCTTGCGTTTGATACTCCACTTGAAGATATTTGTATAAAGTCGACTTTTTTCCCCACTACCAACCCTCATACATAACTTATCTACTTATAAAACAATCATAATATATTATTTAACTTATGTAAATGTTTACATGCAATAAGAGATAATTGTTAATTATGGCTGATGTTTGTATGCCTGAAAAAGCAAGACACATCGTCCCTATATACTAAATGTAACATCCTGACACCTGTGTACTACAAATAAATGTTTCTGTTTCTCTTTCTGAATATCAATTGCATCTCATTCACGTGCGTCTTTTCCACGGTACAACACAACTGCATACCATTTTCCACGGACGTCTTGACCATTAATACTTAGTTTATGACCGACGATGGCGCGCCACCTGTCATTGGTTAAACGAAGCACGAGCTACCTGGGCGCCTATATTTTTAATAACAATGATAACATTGAATCATTCATTGCTGTGAGGTTTATGGCAGGCGCTGTGAGGTTTTTAATTTATTCGTGTTTAAATAGTTTATGTAGTTTTTTGACAAACACTAAGTACCTATGTTTGATGGTATAGGACAAAAGTCGCGGTATAGGATACAAGTAACAATTATTTTCAATGATTATCATTATTTTATACAGAGTATAAAAGTCCTTTTACACGCTGTATACAGTATACTTATATTATGGTTAGTAAACTATTTTTTTTTGACGGGGGGAGAATCCCTTCGGATTCCCCGTCATCTGCGGGGGAGACGGCGAGGATATGTGGTGAGTCCACTAAAAACCCCCAGGTGACTTCTACGCGCGAAAGAGCCGGTGCCCACGGAACACCCTGAAGAGTACGACATCCAGGGGGGCACCGGCCGCGCAGGGCCCGCTGCAGGATGTTTAGCGGGCTCTATACCCTGCGGAGAGGAACTTGTGGTCCTCCCCGCTCACACCTCGAAGTGAGGCGACGATGCCGAAGTCACGTGGCACCGTCGCCCTCGGTGAGGGTCGGTTGAACCCGCGCGCGGGCCCCCGCTGTGAGCGCGACCGATCCCCGGGCCCTTTTAGTCGCCTCATACGACAGGCAAGGGAGAACCGCAGCCCTATTCTAACGCCCGGAACTACAGGGCTATAGTAAACTATACCTACGAGTAATAATTAATTGTTAAATATGCGCGCAATCTATAATCTAGGAACATCATGTAAATTTAAATAATTGACTTCTATTTTTCACGTTAAATATAGTGATTGAATGCAGGTTATATGGTGTAATTAATGATAATGAAGCATTTCACTGCCGGAGACGTGTTTGTGTGAATGTGAAGTGGTGGACGCAGCATGCGTTGCTACTGGCGGCCGTTCTAATGTGACGTCACGTCGCGAGTCGCGATAGGGTGACTAACATTTCTGTAAATTTTGTCTTTGTATAAAAATTAAAATATTTATTATTACTCAATGTTGTAACTGCTATTGTACGCTTATACGTAGGAAGACATTTTATTCCAAAAGAAAACGTTTTATGTTTATACAATAAACTTACTTGTTCCTTCGGACCTTTAGTATGATAAAGCCCGAATTATCCTTACTTCATAGGTATTAATACTGGCAGAGAAGAATCCAGCTTGGTGGTGGACAACCAACATACACTTGAAATAAATATACATATAACTTGATACAAATTATAGAGATCGGTGCAATCTTAATTATACTTAACTAAGTATGTATATATACTTTTCCACAGCATGTTAAACATGGCATGGTTTCAACAATCATATAAGGGTGATCCGAAAATTCCCTTTTTAAGCCGAAGTCTTCTGTTTCTGTTGATCCTAATGAGTCCGCTTAAGTAGTTGTGTCATTGGCAGAGGAACACATTCATGATACAACATCATAAGAAGTTTTGATAAGTCTGTGTTAACGGGAGAAAATAACATAGAGCTGAATGCATTTGAGAAAACTTTTAAGTTCCACTTAATAATTTTAAGTTCCAGTAACTACAGGACTAAACAAACAGACAATTTACGTCATGTTTTAAATTCATCTTAGCACACTTATCTAAATTAAATTACATGAGCACTTTCTATTATTATTACCAGAAATTATGGTCACAGTCATTCCGACTTCCGAGATATTTGCATTGATGATCATGTTGATTGGATGATTATTCAATTGGTTTCCTTCTTTTTTTAATACACTTGCATACCCAAGTTTATCCTTTCACTTATTACGATACTATGGTACGTCTATCAACTCTATTAGTTTAATTTAGGTACTTATTTAATAAATTAATTTACCTGCGCAGTTTACGAACGATCTAGTTTATTGGACTTATCTACATAATCGATGGCTTTCGATCAACATGTCGTAAGCGTTAATTTTACAGGAGAGTGGTTTTATGTCGTTTAGAAACAATATTTTGGGCGAAAACCACATACTTAATCTCCACCGCGTAAGCGACCAAATTACGTTATACAGCTGTAACAAAAATATTGGTAGATATTGGTATTATTATTATATCGTACCTTACCGTAAACAATTAATCAGACAAATGTTATGGATGTTTCCAATGACGTTATTTATCGTCCATTGCCGTTTACTTATCACTGTGACAATCATATGTCAGAGCCAGCTTGAATTTATGAGTACATAATATAAATAATCATTTTAACAGAACCTCTAGGGTCTGTAAGGAGAGCCGACAAGAGCAGTGACAGCTATCCGGCAAGAACTCAGGTATCTATGCACATGAGAGTATAGATTGATAGATGAGAGTATTAGAGTAGAGATTAATGAATACTTTTGACTGAAAATATTACATATAAACAGACCCGCGTGCTTTCTGTTCATTATTGCCGATAGCAGCGTCGACTACACAACAAATTTGTTCTGTTTCATTTAAAGTTCTTTGAAAATGCGTACACTCAAGGAGGTATGTGAAGTAAGTTTTTATATTATCACAATACCATGGGTTATTTAAGTTTTAAGTATTTATTTATTATTGAGCTCACATTAACATTATATTTACTTATTCCTTACTATTTACAAATATAGGTTGCATTATTTAGTTCAGCTTAGAATCTGGTAAACAAAACAAATAATTAAATACACACTTCACTCGTCTTAATCCCAAAGCGAGGTAGGCAGAGGCACTTACTAAGGAAATGCCCACATTACACATGCCAAAAGCAATAATAAGTGCCGACATATCTCACTACAACTATATAAGTACCTACATGTTTTATACAAAAGAAAATAACATATTCTTAGTTGAATTCATTTAAAATATTTAACAGACATTATAAATAAGATTAGATCATAAAAATTTAATACTAAGTTAAAAACTTCTTATACTTATTCGAGGTAGACGATCATCTGCTCTTAGGAATCATGCCATCGATTTTAATAACAAGAAAATCTGCATTCGTTCATTTTTCAAAAGTGGTGAATATTGTGTATTTAAAAAACGAACAAAAAACTTCGATCATCTACTAAAACTAAAGAAAACACGTGAAAAAAAATCGTTTTAGTCATTTTACACCATCTCGTTTCATAGAAACATTTACCTACAGCTAGGACCTACACAGACGATATCGAAAGCTATCTATAATATAAGAAAAGACCTTTGTATGTCATATAGTTTCGTACTTTCCTGTACGGCCCGATGTAAATGAGCCAACCAAACCAAAAGTGCAACATATTGGGACTGAATATTACCACGAGAACCGAACAAACGTGACAAATCTTGGGTGAAACCGTAGGGTAGAATACTATAGCTAGTGTTGTTATAAATTGTTATTGTGCTCTATTCCGTACCGTTATCAATAATTGCATAGATAAACTATCAAACTGTTTGGAAGTATTGATTATCCGATTATCTCGAAAGCTCCGATTGCGTTTGACTGCGCTCTGTCAAAAAAAACCTATGCGCCTACTTTAATGCAAAAGGCAATGGCAATTGCAGAACAAAACGAAAAGAAAATCGTATCGTATAATATTATTATTTCGTTTGTCTTGTTATGGTCATAATACCACGGAATTATATTAAACATATACTTAATCATTCTATTTGTATATCAAATGCCTTGCAGATAGGTACAAAACACAGCAAGGTGAAAAACCAACACATGGGGTACACTGAAAGTTTTGCACTTCTGACTTTTCGTAAGTGTTTGAATTTCGAATCGTATATTTTTTTAAACACTGAACCTTGATTGTAGAAAGAAAAAAAAATTGGCGGCACTATTATTTGTCATTTGTTTTTTAAGACACATTAAAATTTGCATCGACAGTGAAAATGGAGCTAGCGCGAAAAGATTTCAGAGTTATGATTTTTTACCATTTTAAAGGTGCTCTTTCTCCGCAAGAGTGTGTTGTTCGTCTTCAAAATGCTTTTGGGAAGGAAGCACCTCATTTGAGCACTGTAAGGCCCATCGCCTTCTCTATTTTCATTTTATTCATCTACGCTGAATTTGGACGTGGCGGGACGGGTTTTTCTGAATGACGAAGTTCATGAAGGCCGGCCTACAACAGCTACTACCGAGGAAAACGTTGGCACTGTGAGGCAGTTAGTAAAAGAAAATCGACGTATCACCTATGAAACGATTCGTGGACTTGTTGGGATCGGTGCGAGTCAGATTCAAAAGATTTTACACCAAGAATTAAAAGTTACACTTTGATGAAGAAAACTTTGTTGTCGCTGGATCCCTCATGAACTGACTCCAGAGCAGAAACGGGCTCGTGTCGATTGGTGCCAAAAAACGTTGCTTCAATATGACTACGGACATTCTAATGCTGTTTATGACATTGTCACAGGAGGCGAAACCTGGATTTATTGTTTTGAACCAAAAAAAAACAGCAGTTTTACGAATGGGTGTTCGTTAGCAAGAATAAGTAGGCCTACAAAAGTGAGGCAGGCTAAGAACGTGGGCAAAAAAATTATTGCGTTTTATTTCTCCCGCTCGGATCCTATTTACACAATCCCACTTGAAGACCAAAGAAGCGTTAATGCTGAGTGGTATACCACCATTTGTTTGCCGACGGTGCTGGAAATGGGTCGAGAAAAATGACCCCGAAGCCGCATCCGACACATATCACGACAACGCTTCTACACAGATGGCGAATAAAACAAAACAATTTTTGCCTTCCGAAAAAGTACAGATCGTGACCCATCCTGAACATAGCCCAGACCTTGCCCGTTGCTTTATCTTTCTTTTTCCAAAAATTAAGGATCTGATAAGGGGTTTCACTTGTACGAGATCGGAAGAGGCAGTAGTGGCCTTTAATGAGCATGTGCAAAACATGGCATCATGGTCTGTTTTGAAAAATGGTTCAGCCAAAAAATTGTTTGTAACTTGTTTTTTTTTAAGTTACGCTAAACTTTCAGTGCAGCCTAGAGTAAATTAGTCAAATTTCATTCGTATTGATGCTGTGAGATCTTGTCATTTACCTCGACATTGAGTTATTTTCTCCTGTGTAACAATGCATACTTATTTTCTTTTAGTATCGATACAATGTAGAACGGATCTCACAGGTCAGAGCGTCTCAGACGTGCAAATTGCGTGCACGCTGCCGCCCCAGAACCGCCACCGCCGCCGCTGCCGTGGCCGTGTCGTCGGTCGCCGTGACTCATTGTGCGGCGTTAACTGGTGTGTTTGTATTGTGTGTGTGTCAGTCAGCCAGCAGCATCTGTGACAACAACGCCCCACGCCGTATCCAACCTCCACTGCCGCCGACAACAGCCACAACCGCATATATTTCCATTTTCCATGGCAGATTGCATTCATAACGTATTTCAACGATGTTATGAAATATTCCTCTAGAGAGCCATCATAACGGCGCCGGCTCATCCGGTTATTTATATCACCACACAAGACCATAGTTTCTACAAACAAACGGAAATGTTATATCCTCCTGCGCAAGCGCATCGCAATGAGTCAGTTAACCCGATGGTTTTCCGCGGAACTCTGATGATCAAGAATGTTTTGCAACACGTTTCGCTCGATTCGATACAACGGATTACTCAGATCGCGGATTTCGCGTGAAAGCGAGTCGATATCGGACGTGCAGGTCAACTGAAAATCCTTGCTTTAATTTTTGCATGTCTGCTGCGCGCCTCCATGAAGCGTTGAATAGTCTTCGAATTAAACTATCTAGACAAGCAACTTAGGTACAAAAGGAAAATAATGATCTCACCATCTGTTCTCGCACTCATACCTCATACGAGACGAGGGTCAAAGCGTACATACGTAAATTGTAAAATCAATATTGTTCTGCTAGTTTGACCCAACCTGCAGCTTTGAAACTAATTGATTGTTATTTATAGGTGCTCCTATCGTTGACTTTACGAGGTCGTTTCGAGAGATGGTTGTTTGTTGCCATTTCGCCATTAGCCGCTCACTTCCTGGACAAAGCCTTCTAGAACACTTGTTTAGTGGCACTTAGCACGCGACAGAACTGTTTCTCTACGTTATACCTATTGTGCTCGTGCTACTTTATTGGTGAAGACCTAGGTATGCAGTGAATTGCTGGCGTCGGCACCTACATATAAACAAAAATATAGAAGCCTCTGGATCATATATGATCAGTATTAATAATTCTTAACTTAATTAAAATTTTCAAATAACTAGGTACCTAAATGAAATAATGTGCGGCACTCAACTGAGAATTCTAGTTCTTTAAATTATATGGGTGTAAAAATACAAACGTGAAAGCAGAAAGCATCACTCAGATAGTGAGCCAATGTTACCTGATGATCGTATTTCGTGGTGCGTTACGTTGACCTTTATGGATGTGTGTCACACACTCACATTTGATCGGTGTAGACGTTTGGTGTCTCGCTACGGGACGGTGCGCAGGCGCAGCCGGCCGGCCGTCATCGTCCACGCAGATACTGTGCTGTGCTACGGAAAGTGTAAACCACCCGAGCGAAACTTCACAACTCGATCATGCTAATTATAATTATATCTTAGGTATTAACAAAGAAACGGCCGCTTACTTTGTAGACGTCATACATAATACCAGACTGCGGACGGTGAGATTTTAGGTAGATTTTCGAACCTTAAATACGATGAAGCAACGCGGTTAGAGTGATCAGTAGACAGACGGCTGCGCAATCTGTGTTGAACAATTCAACAAGATTTCCTAAATCCATTGGCGATAAGGATTCACAGTAAGTAAATCCAATTGGTAGCCCACGAAATAGGCTTACGAATTCCTTTTCCAAGGCAATAATACTGATTCAATTAAGATAGCAAATTGGTATCATCCTCATAAGGTGACACCATCACGTGTTTTGTGGGATAATAGGATTGGTTTTGACTACTTCTGATATTATTCGATTAGTTAATTCTTTACTGCCTTAGGCATTCAGCGCCTTTAATAGGACATGTGGCCTCAATATTTATACATACACCAGGTTTGGATAACGTTAATTTAACTTTCTAAAGCCTAATATTTGAATTTTTTTTCATGACATGGCTGTCAGTGATCCAGAAACAAAAGAGTTTCTAGATTTTTTGTCGACTTGATTGTGAAAGGGTTCATAAAAAAAGGAGATTCCAACCATACTTACAACATTATTGGACAATAGGTCGTGTTTAACGAGAACCGTAACAATAGCCCTGTAGCTAGACAGGAGCATCTATTTGTCGACTATTCATCATTGTGTCAACTATGACAGGCGGTGCCTCACCCCCAACATTCGGATTACCTGACCTGATTCTCTAAGTAAAACGACAGAGCACGCATGGTAAACGGTTTCATTATAAGCTAAGCTATTTCACACATTGGTATCATCCGGGGTCGAGGTTATCAATGTTCAACACAGCTCGTCATCACTAAACCTAGCCCTTCTTCTATCGGTCACAATTTCCAGTGAAACTAGGAAGCTCGGAGGCATGCCAGGTCAGGTAGCTGATACGACGCACCACGAACAGGCAGGGCCGCTTGAATGTAACCCTAATGAACAGAGTGATAAAGTAAAATATTGCTTCTCGAGATTTCAGACGACCTATATGAGGCGGCGCGATTGAGGCGACGGGCGGAAAAGACGTGACATGAAGATTTTAGCCTATAAAAAATATAACGACAAAAAATTGTTAGAAACATTTTGTAGTCTCGTAGTGCTTGTTTCTGAACGCAAAATTGGTCATAATTTGTAATACAAAGTAAGTCCTTTAGTTGAGGGTGGGTATTTGAAGAGGCTGACATACATACACATAGGTACTTAGGTAGATAACTATTACTTTTCCTTTTGTTGAATAGGCCATCGGTACGACCGACACGATCCACGGCCATCAGCTAGCACTGGTGCTGAGTGGATCCTTGATACCCAGGCCGATACTTGTGATTTGGAGTTCCTTGATACCCAGGCCGATACTTGTGATTTGAGTTGATTGACATTTAGATTATGCTATGCACCAACATATAATTAAACACTTTTTAAAATGAAAAATATTAGCATAAGTAAATGTGTACGTAAACACGCCTTTTAGGCGGTAAAAGAAAGTTATTTGTTGACAGAGCGTCTTTGTTTGGAGATGGATGCGGGTACAGGTAGGTACTTCGTGTTGACATACCGTTTAAAAAAAATTTCTGGCACACTTTTTGTACACAAAAGATTAAACCTTTTATTAATTTCTAGAGCTTTCAAAGCTCTCTTAAAAAACATATTTTTAAATAGGTGCTCACTTCACGTTTATAATCCGTAGCGGTGTGGACATGTTTGATGTTTTCTAGGTCACTTCTAC
This sequence comes from Conopomorpha cramerella, assembly GCA_012932125.1. Taxonomy (NCBI): domain Eukaryota; kingdom Metazoa; phylum Arthropoda; class Insecta; order Lepidoptera; family Gracillariidae; genus Conopomorpha; species Conopomorpha cramerella. Next base: position 32,856 of record SJJU01000411.1, read on the forward strand.
CTTAATTTGGTGCTTAGTTGAACAAATTGGTAGTGAGGGTTATTTATGAGGCTAGCGAATGATCCCAGTCGGATTAATTTTTTTCTTTCGGTTTTTTACTACCGAGTAAACCAACTTATGTGATATACTTACATAAACATACGTTCAGATTCTCATCGGGGTGGTCAATGACCTGTGTAGGTATAGACTGCAAAGTCATCACTAAATTAATATGATTACATTTAACATTAAGTAGCTACAGTAGGCAATATTGAGAAAGTTTAGTTTTTAACAAAATTTGTGAATTTTGTGGTATGATATTATGAGGGATTTTGAGGAAACTTGTTGGATAAATTAGATTATAGCTTATTATTACACTAGGATATGGGCTATAGGTATTTTATCGCAAATTTATCACGGGAACGGAATAAACCGGGAGTACATCTACTACTAACTTATATGAACATTATTGGGGCTTTAAAAAGAATAAAACTAAATTAACGGATGTACTTATCGGTTATCACCTTTTACACCACGCTCGTTGCTAGTTTTGGCTCTAGGTTCTGTGTACCGTACATGCAGGACAGGATCATGAGTAACACACAGTGTAGGTAAACAAATAAAAGGTTAATCAGTGTAATACACTTTGGAACGACGAAATATTGCTCAAACGCAATAACTTTGATACATTAAAAAAATGTCGTCATTTTATTGCTAAGTAATCCACATAGCGAAATACACTTTGTTTTATTATCAGATACGAACGATTTTATCAATAGTAATCGAAATGTACGGACGTGCGGTCTACACGTCACACTGATTGTGGCCAAACAAGTTTTGACAGAACAACAACGAACCGAAACAATGGCCGGCTGCTATTTACTTGCCGGAGAAAGTTTCAATGTTAATAAGTAAGTTATTTACACACAGGCATACTAGCGTATACACACATGCACATTCACTTATGGCCCTTTCGAAAATGAGTTTGACTGATGACGGGTGCACGGACATAAAGATCCAGTATCAATCCTGTTACTTGTAATTTGATTAGGTGAAGAATGTTAGGAGTAATAACAAAAATAAAATAACGCCCTTAATCCCAAAGCGGGGTACGCAAAGCTATTAAAAATTGTTTAGCAAACAAGTACTTACCTACTTATAATTATAGAATCAGAACTGTTTAAATACATTCTTATAAATTCGTAACAGAGAAGCCAATAAATGAACGAATTGGAAAAAGTTAATTAATCCAGAAGTACCTAGTTAGATAATTACGTTACACAGCAAATTGTTAGACACAGAGATCTTTTTCTGCACAATGTTTAATATAACAGTTTAATCTTGATACATTATTATGTCATAATCGTGGGAGAGGTGTAATACGCAAACCTCAAGGAGTTTAATTTGAGAAAACGTTTAAGCGGTTAGATATTCTGTATTAGATAATTCTTGTACTAATTTGATGAGAAACTTGAAAACAAGTCATTACGCTGTTGTTGCTAAATAGAAAGGCTGTTACATATACGTGTTGTTAGAGCTATTGTCATCCGATAGGTAGCTAAGTGGTAGGAAAGGAAACCGCGTGCTGGTGTGGCGGCTGCCATTGTCGTGGCGGCGACTGTTCGGCCGCAGGCTCACATCACTTCCTACTTGGAAAGATCTCCATTACTTAATAATTGAGCTAAAATGAACTCTAACTTCACAATAATTTTCCGTAATTATGCAGTTTGTCTTTGCTACCCGTATGCGAGGTTTTAATAGGGGGATAATGAAGACTATCATACAGTGCAGGAGTGAAGTTGGTAAAGATCTGAGAATCTAGCCAAATCCCTCCGGTATTTATGTTACACAAACTAGAGCATAATATGTACTGTCTCGTTTTGCTTAGTTCTCATTTGGTTTAACACTTCCTGTACAAACTAATATGCCTTTGCCAGTTGCAATGTTTTTAATGGTACCTCTGCACTATCAACGAAATAGTAGTTTCGTATGAACATCAAGGCAAGTAACAAATTATAACATGTTACCTAATACTTACAACTGAAATTCTTTACAGAATTTAATCAACACTTCAACATTATTTATTACGTCCTCAATTGCTTTTAGAAATAATAAAATTAACCATAATCGGTGATGGGTAAAGATAAGATATTGAATTGTTTTGAGTCCGGGGCGACAATATTCAGCCCGCGGCCATCATGTGGGCTCAAATATGAACCACCACAAAATATGTCATATTGTGAACAAGATTGAGAGCGCTGTGCTTTGTGGTTGTTTGAGATTTTCGTTGGGAGATTAAAGTTTGTCGTTTAGTACAAGACGCTTGGATAGGAGACGACCTAGAAGGTTTTAATTGACCAGATTGGTAACTTAAATGTTGGCAACGTAAAAAGTACCCGTTATGTTCAGAGATAAAAAATGTTAAAAGTTGATTTCCAAGGGATGGGGAAAACGCGTTCGCGTTGAGTTCCCCTGCGAATGTATAGACACAATTTAGTTTGTCGCTTGGTTGATCCATATGACTAGCAACAGCTTATTGTCTTCAGTTATATACCTACTATCAACACCTAGACCTTTGTCGTGGTCAAAGATCAGCTTTGTCTTTCTCTAAACAGACCTTGACAAACACTGAAAAAAACTTTGAATTACGAAGAGAGGCGCAGAGTAATAATCTTGTTCAGGTTATTAAATACTTCTCGTACTTCTGCAAGCATTCATAAAGTTTGTAATATAGGTTAATTATTATTGACATTTGTGTTTGTCATGTAAGGTGTGCATTTCTTTCAGTAAGTACATAGTTAGGTAGTATGTACAGATTCATGGTCACCCGCACAATGGATAATCCTGTTCAATCCAGTGATCTGTTTCGACCGAGCGGATCGTTCTAATCATTTCTTAAACATTTTTACATTTAGCTGACAAATGACGTGAACACGGCACATGTAACTATGACGAAACTGCGAGCAAACAACGAAAGTAAGCTGAATGCTTATATTATTTTTGGTTAATTTTCGCGGCGTAATACCCGGTTTAAACTTTTAATATGATCGTTCTAATGTTGATAGGTCAGTAAACAGTTCCACTGACTAGTAGGTAAATGCAACAACATATCAAGAACATTCTCGAAATTATTATTCTTGAACTATAGGTGACATTTACCATGCTATTATTGTCGACAGTACGGAGTACGGAGGTACGTGTCATATTAATGTATCTACGTGGGTGAGTAGTAGGTAACCTACCTTGTCTGCCACTGACGTAAACATTATTCAATGGAAAAAACTAAAAATATTAATATTGTACTTAAATATACATTATGTTTGATAGGTACTGGTTTGCAGTAATGCGCACCTAAGGTGTTAAATACTTAGGCACTTACTTACGTAGCGGTTTTTTCAAATAAGCTAATTAAGATAATTAATTACTTACAGAAATCGACCAAAATTAAACAAGTTCGAAGTAATCACATTCAGCTTAATAATTTACGAAACTAATTCGTGATCTGTAACTCCCTAGACATACGGCGGCGGCACGTAAAAAGTAGACAATCTGGCTTCCTCGTTTACTATTAATTTATTAAATAAACAGGTGTCATAATTACAAATATAATCAAACGGTGTGCCATCAACTAAACTCTCTGATAGCTGGCATGAACATTGTCACTCAGGAAGCGAAGGCTAATTTACAGGTTTGTTAATAAGTATGTACTTTCGCAAATCACGTCTTCCAAGCAAGTCATCTGCAGTGTGGAGCCTGTAACACGAGTAAAAAATACCAGTGTAGATTATTTCGACCCCTTTAAATTGGTCTGATGTGATCCTGATACATCAAAGTAACTTGTTTCGAAATTAATTTATACATCGTGAATCTAAATTAGAAAGAAAAATATTTATATATATAAATTACACACCATTTTGTGTTATGCACACGTTAACGAATTGTCAAAAGATATATAAGAACAAAACACTGGTTAAGTAACACATTGCACAGCATTTATTTATTACTTAGGGGGGCGATGTGTAACCTACCTAAGTAGGTAGTTGTATGATCGATAGTAGCCAGTGAACGGCGTATAACAAGCCACAGCATTGTGTTTGGCAACAATAGCTAGATACGGTAATTGTTCACAATATACCCGAAAATTACCGAATTATTCGGTTATCGGTGGACAGTAGTCGGTATATCTCTACTTACCTTTAAACATTTTAATAATGTAAAATAATGGAAGTAAAACCTGAGGTCAAGTGGTACGAAACACAATGTTGTTTTCCAATAATTTTCAATGAGTTACTTCCATGGATATTAAACGTCAACATGAAGGTCCTGCAGTGCAAGGTTATATATTAATTTCTACTACACTTGAAAAGTAAAATTTAAAAAACACTTACAATTTAATCCCTAATGTATGCAGAGGCACTTGTGAAGTAAAATACTCACACAAAAACCTATCTTTAATGTACGGTGTACAATGTACATGGAGTAGCTATATTAATTTATGAATTGTAACCGAAGAATTTCTTGACATTTATTCCTTGCTATAACACGTGAGGTGTGCCGCAAATGCCTGTGGGAATTTCGGTTTACATCTAATATAATATCTTACGTCCTAAACCAGATTAAGTATAACAATGCTTATAAGAGTTATCCGAAATCCGATCATACTTTTTAGTGAAGAAATAAGAAACAGAAATCGCATCTTACAAATTATATTATTTGGGGCGAGAAAGGCGATTATTAACGAGCGATACCTACCTACCGTTACATTTTGTCCATCTAATAATCTATACTTATAATAAATCTGTAGAGAGGTCAATTCTGTATCTGTATTTTCTAAATAACTATCAGGGGGTAATTAGTTATCGATACTGATGCCAAAAATACAATCAGTAAATTTTTTGTCTGTCTGTATGTTCCTTATAGAAACAAAAACTACTCGACGGATTTTAACGAAACTTGGTAAGAAAAATCTAAACCGCTCAAGTTAGACGCTTGAAATATAGGATGCAGGTTCTACTAAACTACGCGAATGAAATCGCGGGGTGTCCACTACTACATAATAGTTATTTCAGACCAGGTGATGTCCATAGTTTGTTTGACAAGTATAATATAATAACTTATTAAGAAGAACAAGCTGCGAATAAAATATAGTATCAGCAACACGTACGTGTAAATTTTATGTTGTAAACAGTAGGTTAAGTTGTAGCAAAAAAAAAACAGTGTACTTATCCAAGTGGTCTAGTAAACCAGTTAAATAGATAGCAGTCTCATACGTAAGTGGTGGTTTGATGCCTAATGAAGTGGTATTGGTAAGCGAGCGGGATTCAAGACCACTAATTACGTTTTTGAGCTCCATAAGTAAGGCAAGAAATTATTCATACAATAGCATCACTTTTTATTTAGCTTGATGTGAAATTTTAACTTTTGTACGAAAAGCCATCATATTTTTGTGTCTGACGAATTGTTATCAGCTTCTGATAATGGTAGGTAAGTATTGATAGTTTTTTTACGATGAAATTGTATGAGTATCTAAGTAACTAGTTATGATTACTTTGTTTACTAAACGCCGTGTGGTGGCCAATAAAATTTCCCCTAAAATGCTCATGGAAATCATTGAGGGAGGCCCTCGTCCAGCAGTGGACGTGATGTGGCTAATGATGAATTCCCTCTATAACTTACTGAACTGGATTTCTTGGAGGCTTATCAAGCTTTCAGTGCAACAATAGATGCATGATATCAAATGCTTAGGTAATGCTTTTAAGTGGTTTATTCGTTCTTATATTCGATGACACATACACGAATTCCTTTGAAAAGTATTATGCACTAGCTGTGCGCGTTGCTGCGGCGTTACACACTTGCCCACTGTTTATTCCGTTCCGGTTGGAATTTCGGGATAATATATAGGGTTACGAATACCTAACTACGTACAAATATGCAATTCTTTTCTCGTTATAATAAAACACTCCCGGGAAATTTAGGACCGGAAGGTTCAAGAAATTAATATATATTATTAGTACAGACAAAGACAAACAACTGCGTGTGTCGTGTACCTCCAGTCCTTTCTGAAGTGGATCCACGGGTGGCGGCGGCGGCGGCTTCACGTCTGCAAGTTAGTAGCGGCGGCGGCGGCGGCGGCGGCGCGACGGTATTCAACTGGAATAAGGTCGGCAAGAGGCTCCGCTGCCCATAACCCCAATCGAGGCAGTTTACTTTTTTAACCCTCAAAATAAAACGCAAGGGCAAACAAAAAATTAGTTTTGACGTTACAGCCAGTTAAGTCCTAGTGTACTATTATTATTTCTGTGTTCATCCTCAAGTAGAAGAGCTGTATTAAGCATTTGGTCGGCTCTATCAGTGTAAGTTTAAACGTGTATTATGTGTGATTATTTTCTGAAATACTTATAACTACAATACAACTATACTAACAATATACATACATCAAAAGTGTCTAGGGATCAAGAACATTTTTAGCTCTAAAAAAATCTAATATATTTAAATCACATCTAATCTTCTCGATTGGCCTCCTACCTAATTCCCTATCCTATATCAATGACTTATCACCACATTTTGAATAAATTATGAATTAATTCAGTTTTTGTAAATTAATTGTTGATTGCAATCTTCTAAAATGTACTTGATCCCTAGACACTTTTAATGTGTGTAGATAAAAACATAAACACCTAGGTTTCAGCGGCCTAACTAGATAGGTACCTACTTAAATTTATCTAAATGATAGATAGGTAACTTATGTTCCTAGATAGGTTATCTTACCGCAACGGTAAAACTTTTTATAGCTTGTATTCTACGTTGTTAATTTGAAATGCAAAATAATGGAAAAGTCACAATCAATAATAATATAACTATATTAGATAGGTATACTTTTATACATACTTTCAGCTGCTATTAAATTAAGTTAAAGTTGCCACGTATCTACATTGTGTACGTTAACATAAACTAATAATGTTGAGTCTATTATAAAGACTGATTGACTGTGATGAGTATGAGTCTAGGTTTGCTTACAATTAGTTTTTGTAATAAATAAGATTGGTAGGTAATTATAGTTTATAGCCAACTACCCAGACCAACGATCCGAGTCGAGACCAGATCGAGGCGAGTATAGTTTTAGTTTTATTGCAATAAAACAACATATTCTAATGCGAGTCAATTGGGTCCAACATGAGTGAAGCTACAGTAGGTACTAGATATAAACCGAAGCTAGATTAGTCTTAGATCATAGTACCTATGTTAAAGATCATCAGTATTAATTTCAAATTAGTAGAAACTCTGTTATTTCAACCTATCTAGTTACATATATTTAAGCGATAATTCTTAGGTTTCATAATTTTATAATAATATCTTAAAATTTCTCGTATTTTGCTATTCGGAACAGCGTAAAAATATATCTAGTAAGTAGTTCTGCAGGTGTTTACGACATAAAATTAATTATGTATAGGATCTTGCACGGATAAAATAAAAAATCACTGTACAAGTTAGTTAGGTAAGTCAAGTTAATGAGTTAGTTTGTATTGATAAAGACGGTGAATTTTTTTTTACAGGGACAAGCCCTTCTCCACCCACCTGCCTTTCGTACGGGCTGCATTCCCTGGAGAAGAGCGCATGTTTGCTATACAAAGTGAATATATATACAAAAGGAAATTTGGTATAATCAAATTTTTCTCGGTCACAATATTTTCAAAAGTTACTTAGATCAAGTGTAGACTGATCGACGTGTTGTATATATATAACACAAAATTGAAAAGTGTGAGAATTGGAGATGAAAGTCCTCGCCTCGATTATATAACAATTATATTAACGCACTCTCCTGTATGAACTTGACTGTACTTAACGAAGTATTCCATTATGATATATATGTTCGCCTGCCATAAAATTGCAGTGATTATTCACGATAGGTAAATAAGTAACGTTAGTACTCAGATGGTCAATATCGATCTGACTGGACTCGGAGCCGGATAAGATAATAAAATAGCTGCCTAGTTACCTTTCACGCATCGCTTATCGGACACAGGGAAAAAACCAATATTGATTGACCTCGAAAGACTAAAGTCGAGATAGCACTCTTTGGTAAATTAAATAGCAACCTAGCCTAGCGTATTATCTTAGCAATTCGACCTTTTTATATTTTGTTTGTAATACTTACTAGGTACAAGTTGAGATTTAACTTTTGATTTACCTTTGTTATTACTTTCTACTCATAATAAATACCTGACAATCCTAAAATCTGGTGTTTCCGTACAATTCTTTTTCTACCCTCAATTACAAGAACTGGTCGTTAAGAATGTGTTCGGTTTATTTCTGTCTGACTGTTACTTTGCTAACTAACTAGTATGTTTAAAACTACCGTCAGGCATTAGATATCTGATCTACGCTGACTCGTTCCAACCATATATGTGTGAAAGAGACGCATTGTTTAAGAATACGGGATTTAAAGTCTTGGCCCTTTGGCTTGAAAATTAACCTTTGAACTGACCACTGATAAAATTGCAAAATTTAAAAAACCGCAATTTTAAATGTTTGTGTCGTGTCCTTCATTTGATACCCCACATATTATTTGTATAAAGTCGACTTTTCTCCCCACTTTCAACCCTCATAACTTTTGAATTAAGTATCTCATTTTGATTTAATAAACAGATTCTAAATATTCGTGTCATGCTCTTTCATTTGTTACCCCACTTGGATATATTAATAAAATTTTTCATCCCCACTTTCAACCCCCGTAACTTGGGGGTGAACCGATTTCCACCAAACATAGCTAAGAACACTCGTCCGTAAAACACCTGTAATACAAAAAAAACTAAATTGAAATCGGTTCATTCGTTCGGGAGCTATGATTCCACAGACAGACAGACAGACACGTCAAACTTATAACACCCCACTTTTTGCGTCGGGGGTTAAAAATAGCTGCTTCAGATGGCCAACAAGTTAGGTTAGACAGAAGAGGATTTAATTATGTCTCCACTGTAATACATACATATGTAAATTAAGAAGAGTTGGACGTTTTATGAGAGATTTCTATTAAAAAACGCAACACTGTCGGTGCCCACACCAAAAAGCGTATCGAAGATGAACAATCATAGAGTTTTTATTTTAGAAATACCTTCATTGGGCCTAAAACAGTTAATTAAACGCGACAATAAAAAAGAAGGCTCACATAGTACCTACCGGCGAAGTATACTTACATTAAATAGGTAAGTAACTAAGTATAACTACATTTATATACTTTTTTCTGAATACTTTTCGGAGATATCTCGAATAAAGAACCGAAATAACCGTTTAAAACCAGTGAACTATTTTATTAAAAAGGATGAGTATGCTTTTCCTATCCGACAAGTCACTGACTGTGCGGATTACACGCACCGATTTTGCTTAGATATCGGTTTTTGATGCACAATATCTACACGAGTGCTTATTCTTAAAATATTATTAGCCTACGCATCATATAGGTTTATAGTAGTTACCCACCTACATATATAACGTACATATATTGCAAAGGGTATCTAGGTGCATCGAAAGTGCACACAAACGAAAGAAAGTGCCAATAAAGATAAGTAGATGTAGGTACATACACATTGATATGTGCTCCTGACAAATATATTCTAAAAGTGAAAATATTAAAACCTGTTTTTTCCTGTTTTCAACAAAATCATTGAAAAATAATGCATACATGCATGGCACATAAAAATTGATCGATTTCACGGAAGCACGACGAGCCGTCATTGTCGTTGTTTCGGGCGTATGCTTTTTTGCCTATGCCTTAGCTAGAATTTGAACTAGATTGTATGCGCACGCGCACAAATGAATAGTTGGATGGAATATAACTGGATTTTAAGTAGATGAAAGCTTAAAGCGAGCGCCAGCGCTTTATTGTTGATGAATACTTAATTTACGCGCATGATGTAGGTCGCTAGCGCTACGCTACTATTAGGCGAAACAGGAAATTGTGCGTCTGCAAGTTAATTAAGCATTAATTATACTTATAAATATACAATTAAGAATCCCAATAATATTCCTACTAGTAGCCGTCATGTGTCAATTGTCAAGTGCCTCAAAGTTGTTTATGAATATTTTTTTATGAATTACTAAAATTATCAATATAATTTATAAGTACTGAAATTTGTACACTATGGTTAATAAGCTTATTAACAGCTTGTAAACGGTTAAACATTTTTACACTATGCCCATTGGGCCTGCAAGTAGGATGCAAATATTTACTATGCATATGAACCAAAAAAATATTTAACGACGGGTTCACAAAAAGGGGGTTCCTCAATTCTTGTGAAATAGAAGAAAAAAGCCCCTGCCCTGGCATTGTGGATTAGGTATTTTGGTAGGATTTGGTCTATAAATGGGAAAGTAATTATCGTTTATTGTCTATATCAACACAAAGTAAAAATCTGTACCCAAATATAGGCTCTTATTTAGGTACCTACTTACTTAATTGTATCCATATAATGTGTAAATTAGGTGGAGAAGTGAACTTTTGTTAACATTATATCCGTATCATACTTGCACTACTAGGTAGGTAATGGTGCCTATAACAATACAATATAATACCATACGTATAATACAATAACATTGCTCGATTTCTTTAAAAAACTGTAATTTTTCACTTTAATTCTAACAAATATGAATCCGTATTTTTGTTATTTGTATATTTGCATGAATGTTTTGGGACCTAGGGAACTGTTTTGGATTCTCTCAAAACTCTTTGATGCACCTAGCTTAAACATTGAATCCTATTGGTGAACGTAGAGTACGTAACAATGATGAGACTGTTTTTGTGTAATTGTTATTTTAACTATTGTTCCACATAATGGGTGAGAATAACCCATAGTCCGTAACTACGCCGCCAAAAATGATTACATTTTATTATTTAGGCATCACTACACTTAAGGACTCATACATATACTTATGTACATACCTACCTTGTGTAAATGTTTTCATAGTTCGGTTTTTGGAAGTTGGTACGAAATAATTGGTTTTTTATTAAATATCTATCTATCTATGTTTAAACTGGTGAGTTTACTTGTGTTACTTGTGTTTTTCTTAATTCGAATCGAATATTATTCGAGATGACACTCGTAAAGTCACTTCCTACATAGGTCAGTGTCGCAATCGCATAATTATAATTAACATAATTAGCAATTCGGCAATTCCACCAACGTATAACGGGGCGGGCGGGCGCCAGCTGCGCGTCATTCGTTGAAGCTGCTATTCACAGGCCCCGGCTTTATTGAAGGAATGTTACCGACTCCTTTTGGAAAGTTGACAGTGCTCTCCGTCGCACACACACACACTCACACACATGTGTACCATATCCACACGTCCGAATTCACGAATACCTATACTGCCGTGATATCAGACTGAGTGGATATTACGGTAACTTCACTTTCGAAGGCTTCCAGTGAAATGGAATGGATTTTAAGGTTAACTTGCATTGGTAGCATGTTCGATTCGCGCTACTTCGTGCATAGAACACATTAATTAACGTACTTACTTTCCTATAATGTGTACAAATTACGGTTGTTTGGGATTGTTCATAATTTAGTGACGTTCTCCGATATAAAGTAATTCCCAATAGCATAACCCACTTTTCCATAAATAAAAATATTTATCTTCCAATCTTACCTACTGTTCTGGCGTACATTTGTCAGAAGAGATGCGTTATCATTGTCAATGATAAAAGCTGGACTAGACAGTGCCCACCAATGGCTATGGCTTATTTCTAATCCTTTCGAAAATTTTCCTGGAACCTTACTGAACGCTGCGACTTATATTTAATTTGTGAAACCCAAATAATGTATCGTTTATAATCATATTTTACTCTGTATACTCGGTATGAATGTGTGCACTGAGAAACGTCTTAGACACTAATAACGATTTATAAGCAATTCATCTGTATTTTATACACTATTCTAGTTTCATACACTCGAAGTGCCACTGAATCAATAATTATTGTACGTTATTCCATGTCATTATGACGACTGTATGGCAGTACTTAACATTTTTGAGAAAGGTTATAGGGCTACCTTTAAAATGTTACAAACTGCGAAGAAATCTATAGTTACGACAGCTCGTCTTAATAGAAACAATATTTTCCGCTTAGCGCCAATGCGTCGATGTTCTGTAGTAGGTATGTGTAATTCTTATGATTATTTATTGTACAAGTACAGTCGGGTAAAAATCTGCTCTACCTAAAGTTTGAAAATCATATTATTATGTTAGAAACATCATTACATAGTATAAAATAAAGTCACTTCCCGCTGTGTGTCCCTTTGTACGCTTTAATCTTTAAAATTACGAAATTGATTTTGATGCGATTTTCATTGGACAGAGTTACATTACGCATTGTGTCATTAACAGTGATATACCACTCTCTTGCCGATCGTACCTGTAGATATTTACCTTACATTATAATGATATCTTAAGTGGTGTGCTTACTTACTAACATAATATTGTGCACTGCTTACCCAACAACAAGGCCTGACGAGAGGCAGTCACCTAGGTAAATGTGTAGGTGTATTTACACATACACATAAGGTAATAATATGCAACACATGTTTCATATTGGTTGCCGATAAGTGATCTTGACTAGAACGTTATCAACTCTTCACGACTTGATAACTGACTATCGATGTGTGAGTCAACTGATGCTTGTCCAATGTCATATGAAAAAGTCTAGCACGATTGTTGCTCTATAACTTGTAACAACTAGGTACGGCGTATTGATAACTACATTACACAGGTAACTAGGGTAGGGCTATTTTTTAATTAATAAGTTCCTATCTCAGTTTCCGGATGCCAACATATTTGTTGACCCAATATCTAGGTTACTGAATGACTATAAAAAATGTTCAGTTTAATTTTAAGTCAAATTTTTGTTATTTTGTTTTAGATGTAGATCTTTTATAAATATTGTAGGTTAAGTTATGCAATAATGTGTGTTGGCTGCTAGCTGTAAGCATTATATTATTATGTACTTATTGTAAATATATAAATAAACTTTGTAACTACTTTTAAAAAAAATGAATATCTACTTTACATAAGTAGGTCCCGAAGTATATTAAAATTGGGTCATGTTTCTGTATTGTACCAACCAAGGGACTGGGGAAAGGAGGGAAGGGAGGGTTTATCATTTGATTGGCTTAAAAAAAATGGGGAAAATTAAGTACCTTCTTACCTACTGTATACGGTTTCCCTCCGACTTACTGATATTATTTAAAAATTAAAATACTTTTTATTTTTCGATTATAACAATTACTGTTTTGAGAGCACATTATTTCTATCACATTATAGCTAAAAGGGGGCCAAACTAAATTTTACGTAATTATATTTGAAATAACTTAGTTTTTGTTAGTACTTAATACTTACCTAGATTGATGGCCATTTTAAGATGTACTTACATACTATATATACCCAGTCTCAATTATTGATTCTTCTAGGTTTACAGAGTACGAGTAATTTTATTTAATGTTTCATTCTACCGTGCACTTCTAATTTAAGCTTAACGAGGTAGGTGCCTATCTAACTTAATAAGTAGTAGGTACATAGTGGTACATAATCGTCCAAATTTAATAATAGATCAATATCTCTTACCAATAGCTGTACCGCGGTGAGGTCGGTGAACTCATGTAGTAGGTAGTATGTATTCATTCATGTGCTAATATGACTAACGTCATCATTCCCAGCCCGTGATGTAGGTAGGTACACTAACTATGATTATATTATGTAGAAGTACAATACCTAAGTTAAATTATAACAAATTCAGCAACTGTACCTGATATCTGGGTCAAGAATAGTATTATAAGCAAGTTAATGGTAAATTGTACTTAGGTAGTTACCTGTTTTTTTATTTTTATAACTTCAAACGTTTATTAAACTATCATAAAATTGTGTATTAGCACTTAACACTGTTACGGGCGATGACGAGTTAGGTAGGTAGGACTATGGTAGAAACCTCAAGGCCGTTGTAAGACGCGTACAAACGTAGTATTATTTCTGTACTGTCGTCTAACGAATAAAAGGTGCAACCTCACATTATTGTTATGGAAATATGTGCTTAATTACTGACCGAACTTCAGGAAAACATTAGGATTATTATTCTTTGGTCAAAACCAAGAATTGTGCTTTTTTTTCTATTAGTATGGCAGCTTTCAGTACAGTAGGTTACCAGCACAGCGTGGGTGCTCGTGATAGCTCAATATTATAGAGGACACTTTAGCTACCCCCTAACTGCAACTTTTCTTCATCCATAACGTATGATATTGCCCCTCAGAAACGTTACACGTACTTAGTTAACTTAGAACCAGAGGTCAGAAAAGGTGATGAAGCCATTTAAGGCTATTCTACGTCATTATTTGAATGTAATAAATCTTACCATACTTAGATATTTCATATTCTTTTAGAAGACAAGAAAATTGATATGAAGAAAATGTACATCCCTAGCTATACAGTTATAGTAAGTATAATAAAATAATATATCATGTAAAATGATGAAAATAATATATAAATAAATATGTAACTCTCCGAAATCTAGAACGTACTGTATTTTGTGTACTGATTTAGCAGTAAATCGAAATTGTATATCCAAATCGGTACCCAGCTGTAACAACCCGTAACCTACCTAACGAAATTCCCATAATTCGTCCATTGTCCATATAAGTGATACGTCGCCTTTATTTGGCATGTAGACGTCCTTCCCAGAATGTGTTGCGAATACGAAAGTCGACTTGAACCTACCTCCTTCATACCATGTATAGGAGAATTACATTGACAGTCTCATGGCGGCACTTATCCTCGTGAGTGCAATAACAAACGTGTGTTGAGTAACAGCATGTTACGTTTTACCTACATTAGGTCAGTCGGTAATGTAATGTGGCCGGCAGAGAGATTGTTTAACGTGATCTCTCCTGCTAGTCTAGTTCCAGGTTGTCGTGGTACAAGCGATATTTGTGTCATTATGTTATCCCGCACGATTATACAGTATATGTATGCATATGCGGTAATATGTACATTCATGTAAGCCTGGACAATTTCAAAATATGCCAGTTTCCTTTCCTGTTCTTCTGGCAAGTAAAATAAATTAATTCGCACCGGGGACGTTTACTTCTGTTTCTCAAATCATCATTAATTTCATCAAGCTTTGTGTTATGGTAGGTACTGTATAACCGTGTGTGTAATAGCACTGATAACTATTAAATACAAATATTTAATTTGAATATGAACCCTTGGAAGCCGATGTCTACCTGTTTCCGTTGATCCTACCCTCCGCCCTGGGAAAAACTGACCGCTTGACCGATTTGTACAATTTTCTTCTTTATCGAAAGTGGGTTACATATAGTCATTATAATTAATTCTCATAAAGACTAGGTGTAAGGAAATCCTGCTAGTTATTTATTTTATTATTAGTTTAGTTAGTAGCCATGTGAGAATTCCCCTCCGGATGCACCTCCGTCCCAGGCCTCCGCCGCCACCGCCGCCGCCGCCGCTACCGCCGCCGCCGCCGCTACCGTCGCCGCCGTCGCCGCCGCCGCCATCGTCGCAGCACGGCATTCATTCTTGCGGCAATGCGGTGGTGATATCAACGCCAAGGGGTTTCCTTTCACACATGCATCGCAGCGGAATCTTGATGGGACACACATATAATGCCGCTTATTATTTCCCCATCTGGGTTAAGCTACAAAACATGTTAAGTACCAAGGTCGTGCCTGATTGTGGGAAATATAAGTAGGGACTTAATTACAAAGTACTTGCATTTTTTTATCATTCAAAGTGAACGCTCTTTGAAAAAGCATATGCACTCGATTATGTTCGCCATTAAACATTATTAGTAAAGAAAGCAGTAAACAACATAAGGTTACGTTGATGCCTACATACCTACATGTATGTAAAACCTACACAATATTGAAGCAGATCAGCAACTCAAAGTAGATAGTACAATTAAGTTATCTTTGAACGTGTGGGTGAAGTCGAGACGTGCTAAAGTAATAAAAATATTAAGAAAGTTATAAAATCATTTATCACTTATATTATACAAGCGACTATTTATACGCAAGTATTTCAAATATCTAAGTATTAAGTAAGTGTGTTACGTAGGTAGTTAGGTACATATTGCAATAAACGCCGATGTCACGGAATTTTGATTAAAAAATATTCCTCGAAGTTATTTGCCAAACGTTGCAACAGGCTTATACGTATAGATGTGACGATAGCTATACACAACACACCTACAAGTTTTACACATGTACTACCTCCCATACAAGGAGTGACCGTCAACGTCATATTATGTAGGAGGTTAGTAGGGTACGTACCTACTATTATACCATAATCGAATAAAGATAATTGAAATACTTACAACTACGATCGCCCTAGAAAATGGTCTACCACCATTTGGTTGACATTAATATGAATTGTTGGACAAGTTTAATTTTTTCCTTGTTTCATTGGAAAAGCATTAGGTACTTTAATGATATCTTAGTTAGATAGGAAGTGTTCTTAGAACTCAGACACCACTTTTTTCGCCGATTGCCTACAGTCTCTTAATATAAGAAGGGAAATTATTTTCGGAAACTTGCACGCTGCACCTGCATTGCTTGTACAAGCGACCTCGAACACGTAGTTCAGATCAAGGCGAGCGTCTTTGTCTTGGACTTGACATTTCACCAATCTTGGTTTCTGGTCTTGTTTTAGCATTTAATGTTGTTCATCTTCACCAATTAGGAAACCGCGGTATATAAGGCGGTTTCAAGTCAAGCCATATGTCTGTATTTCAAGTCACTTACCTAGAAATCTCCAGGAGGCCAAGTCTGCACACTCTAGTAGGTCTGCATCGTTCTGACAACGCAGCGGACAGGTCAAGAGGTCTCCTAGGGTCTACACTACTACATCGTGCAGATTTGGGAAAGCGATTTCAAATCATCTATTACTGAGTACACTGGGAACTTGCCGATGGTATGAACATGTATACCATCGGGAAAACATGTCACATAAGCAAGCTTTTACGTTTTTAAAACTTACCGCCTTGCCAACTAACAGCAGACGTTGGGTTTATTTTTCCCAAAAACTAAACAAATTTGCCTTTTAAGACTAAGTTGATTTAAGTTAAAAGCGCAGACGACTCTTTCTACAAATTAATCAAGAGTTTATTATATCCAACCATACGTATCTTATAATTTTGCAAAAAAAATTTAATACTCCGTTGCGATCGATTTTTTATTTGCTAATTTACTTAGGGTGTCTAGAATTCGATGATTTAAACTCAAGGTATATTTATAGTAAGCATAACATATACTTAACTGATGCCACTTTCTGGCTTGGAAAATACGATACACCTTTATACTCTGTCTATCTAAGTATTAATTAGACGGTTAAAGTTAAGTTATAAGGAATGAGAGAGATATGATTGTTTTTCAACGTAGAGAGACCCCTAGTCAGTATTAAGGGTTACCTAAGAAAAAAAACCTATTCTAGGTACCCCCGAAACTGGCTAATGATCCACTACAAGTCCGTGCAAAACGTGCACTAGACTAACTCTTAACTATAAAACTACCGATTTCTTTAAGAAAGACGAGATAAGTTATTAAATCGTACATAGTATAAAAACCAGTGAGAGTAGAAAATGAATGGCCCTGGTGGATAGGTACGCGTGCCAGCAACTGTACCGTAATACTTAACAATGTTTAAGTGGATATTCCGTTAGTCACCACAGTTAGTGCACGGTAATCCCTAACATTCCATCATCTCCCCAAATATTTTTATCATAAATCTGTTGCAAGAAAATTCTATAAATAAATACCTACAACGTGACAGTACTCTCCACCTACAATATTTTTCTAGGCCTTAGGAATTTTCAGAAGAACTCATTGTTTAAATAAATACAAAAACATGTTTGGTCTGAATTCTCGATGGATAGTGAGTGAAAAGTGCACCTTTGAATGTCCTTTACTGAAAAATGTATAAAACGACAAAATCATAGAATGCTAAGTTTCATTATGGTACACGTAGATCCTACATTTTCAATTTTGCAGATATCTCGAAAAATTAGAAGTAGCACATACAAATCGCGCGTTGAATCAATAGAAACAAAAGTGTCAAATTCAAAAACTTTATTTTAAAAATCTTAAATAAATTACCTAATTATATAAATATTTATTATTTCTACTATCATCAGTACAATAGATTTTAAATCATTTGATTTTCACGGATAAATCTTATTTTCGTAACATATACTTAAACAACAATATATTAAGGCAATTTCTGTATCACATTATTTAATCGGAATGGTTTAAGGCAGTACATATTATAATATAGGGTAGATTTGTAGTAAATAGAATAAAGTGACAGGAACGACCATTCCTGGCATTCTACATGCAATTTCATTTCTTAATTTAAAATTTAAATCTATGAATCTCTTCATAATCATAATATTTTTCTGTGTTTAAGGAAAACATCATAAGTACAGTTTAAGTATAGGTAAGTACATAATTAAGTACAAAACGGTTGTTGACTAATTCATCTATTATGCTAGGAAGTAGGTAAACGCTTTTATTGTCTAAAAATGTAGTAGAGTGAATGAAGATACAAGTTTAAACTTTCACTTTTCTACTTTTCATTAGTTTGGAATGGTCATTTAGCGGCTCAAACCATCGTGTCTGCTTCTGTGACACAGTTATTCATACGATTGTAGACGATCAAAATAAGGCACTAGCATTTGACACAACTACGAGGTGCTCCTATAAATAAGTACCTTTAGCACTAATATATTTATAATTTAAGCACTCGAATAAAAGTTTTGCAATATCTTGATCAATAACTCGTGGAAACTGCTTATGGTTGCTATTTAATTTGGAAACGTTAAGTTGGAATTGTACAGCTTGTATACTTACTTCATAATATAACAAATAATTATAGCAACTTTTAATCACGTCTATCTACCAACCTCATAGTCTCGGGAAACAGTAATTTAATACAGAATCTTAGTATTTGTTTCTGAACACGAATGCAAATATTGTTATAAGCAAAAATAACTTATTGATCAAGACATTGTATGTATATGTAAATCACGAATAGGTAATCGTCTATGACGACTTTACAAACACATTGTTTTCACTAAAGATCACACCCACAGCTTAAGTCCACCTCCTCCGGCGAGAGACTCTCACTCTTAATTGAGTAATTTGTCTAACTCAAAACACATCACAGAAAAGTTATCTATTACGTGAAAGTGTTATGTACTAGTTTATTTTTTTGCACATTTCATGAATAATACATAAGTACGTGAAGCGAGTAGTCGTGGGGAGCACATGACGACGATTATCGTACATCGAAAAGAACCAACACACTGCTGATGACGGGAGAAATAAAACTAACGTTTGAACAATAAACTATTACTATACCTAGTAATATAAACTTATCAGGCGCGTATAATATGTATTACATAACCACCAAAGAACAATTTCCGTATAAAATGAATTGTTAATACAGGCAGTTAATGCAACGATATAGCATGTTCAGTTGAAAATTAATAAATGAATTACTAGGAAGTAAACAATTTACCAATCCCTCTTTCTGGTATACCCACCGTTACCTTGTTCTAAATGCATGTTTGGTGGAAATAATTACAATATTGGAAAACGTTTTCACATAAATATTATTCTTAATTACATAAGTACCTCTGCGCCTAAAGTCGAAATATTAAGCTGCAACTTCGCAGGTCTAAGCATACCTTACCTACATATTATTCTAACAAGATATTGCACTCTTGGTATTATCGCTCGTATGCCTTTGGCAACAAAATTAAATGTATACAATTACACCAACTGATTGAGATTTTAATTAACTCGCCATATTAGAATCCGTTTAGTGCCTTATTGACTGAGGTAGCAGACGCGAAAGCAGGTTGTTTAAAACAAAAACTATCGATAGAGTTTTCTTATGATACTTGAAACAATAGGAAGAAATCATTTTACCCACGACACGAGACAAATCAAAGAGTTTGTCTCATGCATACATCGGCCGCTTTCCAACACGCTTGCACCAGATAATTGCTGTTACGGATAACCATCATTTGCATTGTTCACAATCTAGAGAAAATTAATTACTTCAATCGATCAACTAGCAGCGATAGAAAATACCTAATCGAAACTAAGAAAACTGAGAGCAATATGTACAGGTGTGTGATTATCGTTGCCATTCTCCTCACGACTACCTACCGTTTACACTTGCCTTAGTCCCATATAGACTAATTTATTAATTCTTGTACAAGTTTCAGTTTGGGGTCTAACAAGGCATAAGCTCTAAGCCGCGCCCGCTTCCTGTTTCTGTTGAATAAGAGACTCCCACTTGGCTATTAATCGAGTAGAGCTGGGTGCGAGGAACTCCTGGCCTGGTGCCTGGTGCCAATTCGCATAGTTCCGCCAGGGACTTAGCTGGCTTCAGACTACCCAAAGATTCCTGCCCAGAACTGTTTCTAGGTGACGGTGACCTCATACCATCGTTTAAAGCCTCGTACAACTCACCGATAGATTTAGCAGGCTTCAACTTGCCCGGCATCGGCAGGTCTTCCTCGTCTTCAGATTCCGAACTAGATTCATTGTCACTGAGTCCAGTTCGAAGGGCTTCTTCTTTTTCCTCATCCGTTTAAGCTCGTATTCTCTATCTTTCATCTCCTGCAATTCCTTCTGTATCTTTTCTTCTACGGGAATGTATCCTTTCCTCACGGGTTTCCCTTCAGGAGCCCGAGTAACGACAGTGGGGGTGATAAGCGGCGGCGAAATGACGGGGGTGGGCGACGTCAGGTTCACTAGTGGCTGCGGGAATGGCTTGGCTTGTGGGCTCCCCGGTGACGTCACAGGTAACTTGCCCTTGTTGGCAATGAACCGCTGCATGATGCCTTTGGTGCCGGTCTGCGGCGTGAATCGACGCGTGTATCCATTATTGTTGAGTAGCGGAGGGGTGCTCACGGGCGAGGGACTTACGGGTCCGAGCAGCTGGGATGTCGACAGTGCCCGATTAAGCGTCTTGGGAGGTGTTGAGTAACTATCGCCGTTGACGTGGCCATTCTGATTATTCACATCTATTGTTGATTCGGACATTAGTCTGTTCACTCGAAAGTGCCCCTCCTTAAATTCCCTTTCACGTTCAGTCACTTCGATGATTTCCCGTTGGATCCGGGACAGAGGATCCTCTTTTAGCAACGCCTGCAAACACAATGCACTGGTTAAACAAATACATAGCTATTGAATTATAATCGTTTATTAACAGAGAGATAAGATTTTCAATGAATAGATATCAAGTCCTGCATAAATCATTTAAACATTTTTGTCAGTAGGTAGTAAGGCACTTATGAACATGCAGATAACAGTTATCAATAATACATGACTACTCAGAAATTAGCATTAAAATCGCTGCGCGCAAGTATATTTTTATGTCTTTTTACATAGTTATCGCTATCCGCATAAGGAACTAGGAGAGTAATTATTAACATCACAGTTTTTTAGGGTGTATTATGTCAACATGTACCTTACCTACATGCTAAATAATATCTAGAATCGTGGAATCATTCAAATGAAAAATAAAAGATAAGACTATCGTCTTCGAAATAATTTATTTTCCACTAAGTGAGGTATGTATAGTACAAAAACTGCATTTTTTAGCATTGTCCATTCACGAGCACGTGCGAGTCGTGTTCAGTACCCAAAACATTACGTGACTGAAACGGAACAATAGCACTCTGTGTAATTCAGTACAATCTACATTAAAAATATTAATGGGTACCAACTATTTTACGTACCCCAGTTTCACTCGTGGGAAACGCAACTATTTATATCTCCAAAGAAATCTTCTCCGAACTAAGAAGATACTTATATACATTTGCGATATTATTTTTTATCCATTAAGGCCTGCGATTTCATCATCGTATTAACAGTTTTTTACACGTGACAATCGCGAAGTTTTTAAATATTATTATAAAGGCTAGGTATATAGCCGGGCCAAACGTAGCTTCTCGTTGAAAGGTTTTTTCAATTCGACCCAGTAATTTTAGAACCCATTGGTCAATTCAAACAAATAAATCTTTCCTCTCTCAATATTAGCATAGATTTACAAATATCAGCTGTTCTGGTGCCATCCAAGAATCCTACACTTATTGCGGTTTAAAAATTACAAAATAACAAGTGACATCTAAAGGAATTTAAATTGGTCCAGTACTGACCAGGAACGACAAAATAATGTTAACAGATGTGTTTCACACTATATGGTGTAAAAAGCGATTAAAGGTATGTCCGGTGTAGGTGTACGGAAAGAATTAAAAGGTGAGGAGCTGCCTACCGATCATCCATCCTACCTACAATTTGTCTATCTAAAAACCAACTCTCGGTCTAAAATAAACCTGAAAGGCACAATGCGCTTTCAAAGGTTCTGTTCCCCAATTTGAGATTATGGATATGATATGAGATTATGAGGATACTTATCTATGTATCTAAAGGTAATTAACTGCATCAGTGTACATTAGCTCGTAATAGACATGTTACGTGTTATAGTATAGGGCACCAGCATCTACATACATATGTAGATATGATTTGGGTGACGTTTTGATAAATACGTATATATTTTGTTTTGCCTTAAATAAGAAAGTTAAGTTTTATGTTCTTTATTATTAGTTGCAGGGTAATTTTATTTTATTATTAAGGTAGGGAATTATTTTTCGGATGGGAAATTAAAGGGGAAAAGTAATTACATCAATAGTTAGATTCGCCCTTGCAGTGGGTAAAAAGGAGTGGAAGTTGAAAAAAAAATCCATAACCTCTAACGAGGTGGACAGAATTTATAGTAAGAACAAAAATGTCCATACTATAACGTGAGGCATAAAAATAGTCTTAAATCAAAACCGATTATTACAGTTCAACTGTAACAGATATTGTATGCCAAAATACAAACTATCACTAAAGATAATTTACCCAACGATTTAGGTCATCTGCAACTGTACAAATTTAACAATCCATAAGTAATGCATGGCATCGTCAACAATACGTAGTTTAGGTAGGAAAAGATGGTAAGATTATTAAAAAATATAGTTCGTAAATACGGTTCGTATCAAAGATAATCTATAATAAAAGATATGGGCATTGGTTGTTATCAGATGTGATGATCAGTAAGTATTAGGTCCATACATAACACATACATTTTACAACTGCTTGGTGTATTTGCCTTATTACAGAGGCACTCTTATTGTGCTGCACAGCAACATCTGTCTACGTGAATGTTCATTAGCAAAATATCTTGGACACACGAACTCACGGAAGCTTTCTACGTAATTTAAGCATGGCACACATTGGAAAACTCGCAAACAATTTCGCTTAGCAGTATCAATTGATCGGGAGCAAACGATTAACGGTGACCCACACTGAACTGGGTAGTCGTTAAGGTGAGGTAGTTACATATACCTATAATCTACAAAATAACACAAAACTGGCAAGTAAGCACACAATTGTGGACCCTCGCAGCAGCTAGAGAACAACGACCTGCCCTACGAACCACGCGCAGATCACAGTCGCACAAAACTTGCAATGTTAACGTCCGATCTAACTAGAGCACATCGCATTCCATTACAAACTTAAAAGTGTAAAAAACTACCCTAAATTAAGGGTATTCACTTACTTCACTCATTGTGAAACACGAAGAACAATCCAACTTGCGAACAGGAAGAAAGCAGATCACACATGGAACGCACGTACATTCACAGTTTATGCATTACGGCGAATCACTTGCCACGATTTGAGTAAGAGCTCTCGCGATACGTGTGCTGCGGTGGGCAGTCGACCGCTGACATAGGCTAACGTCCTCTACTACTACGGCACGACTTCGACGACCGCTCTGCTTGTCATAAGCAGTTGTGCGCGAGCGAGAGAGTATCCTAAATTCACCTGACAAAAAGAGAAAGGTGAGTCGTCTTTACACCTGGTGCTGTTTTACCGACGTTAAGTTTAACTTAGTTTACCGACATAGCCTCGCCATATGGCGGGCGACGTTTGAAATGGAGGATTTACGCACTGTTGACTTTACTTATTAAATATCTACCCTTCACCTTATGTCCAAAAATATTTTGTGCAGGTTAGCTAACTTACTACAACATTTTAGCTATCTAATTTAATATTGGCCATCTGATGGTTCACTTTTCTAGTAATTTAGCAATAGCATGTATTTTCGAAGTAGGTGTCATGTTTTAAACCAAAGTAAGCTATGTCCAGCAGTGGACAAGTATGGGCTGATGATGATGAAGCTTTTATTGATTAGGCTTGTGTGGCTTTAACTCTCTCTCTACTGCAAAGAATAGACGAAAACGATACAGATACGAAACCTATCTACAATATAAAAGGAAAAGTCTCAAGTCCGTAAACAAAATAAATGAAAATGTTGTTCAAACATTACAATAGAGACCTGCAACAGTAGGTAAAATTATGTGCTAAATTGTAATAATTCACACAAAGGGTTAGAAAGCTATTGGCTATGTGCAAAGGGAGTAGTGGCAGACAGATAACGACCGCAGCGCACAACACGGCAGAAATTGGAAACAAATGCGGATGATCAGCTGTCAAGTGTTGATTGCAGTACAAAATCAAAGCAAAGAAATTGGCCATGACTGTTGTTGCGTTGTTAACTTTTTAAGGTGTTGCGTTCTTACATGCTCGGCTAATACTGATTGGTTGTCTTTTATCTCAGTTTGTGGTTGAAACTAATATTATGTGTAGTAAACCAAAACTTTTTCAAACCCGGTTTTTATTATTATATTAGATATTTTTACAAACTATTGAATAAATTTCACTTAAATATTGTCAACAATACTACTTTAATATTTGGTTTTATTTATATTTGCAAAGAAAACCAACAATATTTACATTGTTATTATTTGACAGCTTCCGCAAATGTTGTAAACTCTATGCGTCGCCACCGTCGCGCACATAGCCAATACAGGGTCACTGGTTAAGTCGACCTATCCCCGCTAAAGACTAATAGTTGACATCATTTCTGATCGATTGGGTTATGGGACACCCTAGCCTACAATTAATCCTTTTCTATCCGACTTTTAAAGTACTAATTTTTTTACCTTTCAACCTGATATTTTTTTGTTCCGACCCTGCAATTTTTTTCTGGTTTTAGATTGACAATAAGATGATAAATTATGTTGATAGCCAAAACTGTAGATAACTTTACCAGATAACTCGTGAGAGTGTTAAAAATTAAAATGCTTTGAAAATTTCCGTAAAAATATATCTTCGTTCAAAAAAATCTTTAAAAAAATAAAGTTGTTTAGTTTTACGAAACGACGGTAAAAGTGAAACTCCCTACCTACTCTGCGGCCGACCGTCACGCGACATGCAACACACAGAAGAAAAAGTTTGAGACGATGTAAAAAAAGTTTAACTTTAAAAGTATCGCAGTAGATCAGTAGATTTTAAATAAAACATCTACGTTTAACTACCTATTCATAAAGTTTTAACATATTAGCGTTCTATCTAAAATGTCGAAAAGAAAAAAAACGGCAAAATACCACCAGGTCGTATGAAAAATATCGCTAATATGTACCTATTACTTATTACCATTACTGGGCCTCAAAAAGCTAAGGATACCCCAAAAAAGCTACCAAATAGATCGCAAAGCGATCCAACAGTGCCTGAAGACAAAGGTCTTCAATCAGTGTGTCATACCTGTAATGATATACGGAGCTGAGATGTGGACACTGAGGGCCCGGCTGGCCCACAAGCTCAAAGTCGTACAGCGTGCTATGGAAAGGGCTATGTTCGGCGTTTCTCTGAAGGATCGAATCAGAAATGAAGTGGTCCGACAGAGAACCAAAGTCATCGACATAGCTCATCGTTTTAGCAAGCAGAAGTGGCAGTGGGCCGGCCATATTAGCCGTAGAACCGACGACCGTTGGGGAAAACGAGTTCTCGAGTGGAGACCGCGTTTCGGCAAACGGAATGTAGGACGCCCCCAGGCAAGGTGGACTGATGATATACGCAAGATGGCTGGCAGAAGCTGGATGCGAGAAGTCGAAAACAGATCACAGTGGCGTGCAATTGGAGAAACCTATGTCCAGCAGTGGAAAAGTATGGGCTGATGATGATGATGAGATCGCAGCCAGCCATCGATTCAGCCTCAACGTGTCGATGGGGATACTATCTAACTACCTGGTTGGGCCTTACTTACTTTCTGCCTGAAAATCATAACGGTGAAAACTATAAAACTTTTTTGAGGGAAGAGCTTCTTTGCCTGACCTACTCAAAAAAATTGCCAGAGACAAGAGAGATACATGTGGGTAGCGATATTTTTTATACGACCTGGAAGTGTTTTGCCGTTTTTTTTTTCAACATTCTAGATAAAAGCCTATCATGTATAAATAGCTAATAAAGCGTAGATGTTTTATTTATAACCTGCCGATCTACTGCAGTACCTTATTTAAAGGTTTTTTTTAAACTAAACACACTCTCACGACTAATCTCGTAAAGTTACCTACAGTTTTTCCTATCACCAAAATTAATCAAATTATCGTCGATCTAAAACCAGAAAAAAAAAATTAAATGATCACAATAAAAATTACCTAAAGGTAAAAAATTAGGCTCTTAGTAAAATAGCCCTCTGAATCCGCAACTGAAGGTCATAGTGGTGGTGGTTTTAGTCAGCGGAAGTTTGCCACTACCTGGTCGCCGTCCCCCTAAAGAGTCTGTAGGAAAATTCCCGCCTCGTTATAAAAACGGAAGTGGCGGGTATGTTGCACTGACACTGACTAAATCCCAGTGGACATCGGTAGTGCATGGCTTCTTTTTTTTTGCAAAGGGACAGCGACAGGGTCGTGTCAGATTTCTACTGAACAAAACCCACCGGCGGCCTTCAGATATCATTAGTGGGATGGGTGGGTCTTGGGCACTCAGAGGACAATCTTCAGGTCCCACCCTTCGAGCGACCATAGAACCTGTGGTCTTCTTTTCGAGATGGACGATAATTCACCCACCCCAGAAACTTTGCGCCATGCGGCACCTCCGTCTATCGCGCGGATCGCCACGTGCCGGGAAGCCGCTCCGACCCCTTTTAGGATGCCTCGTACGCCAACTTGATACGGTAGTCCAAAAATTCTAAGGGTCCGTAACTACTACGGGGCGAATGACTCCTAAGCTACGTCCTGCTGGACGCCTCTTAGCGTGCGCCTCTAAGTTGACAGTGTCGCTTTGTTATCTTGCTATATTGAGATAACCCTTTATTCTATAACAAGGGTGCCACTTCGCCACGGACGATATTGTTGATCCATCGAGTAGGAGAGAAATAAGAGATTCTTTCCCCGAAATGTTTGAGGAACCAAAGGGTAAGCCTGTAACAAGAGCAGAAAATTCTAGTGTAGCTCCGAATCAATGCGGCTCAGGCTGGCTGACATATCTTCAAAATAGGTCACATTTAAGCAGGCCAATAGGCCACAGCTATATGTGACGGCTAAACATCCTTATACTTCAGAATTTGTGATGCTACAGAGACTTAGATAATCGATTAAAGTGTCCAGCCAGCTTGAAAAACGACTTTTCGCTAGTCTCTCAATCTCTGCAACGGAAGTGATTTTGACAAGTGTTTGTATAACAAAGGCCATACACACATACATATATTTATGACAGCCATAGAGCCAAAAGTTTTGTGATACAGCGGTTTAATAGAAAAATGTTAAAATCTGTGTCCTTTTGCTTTAATTTAGACCCTTGAATTTACGCAGAAACGTTCTGCCTGGACACCTCTGAATCTGATTAACGGGAGCGTTTTTTTAATACGGTGTCTTTATTAGGTTTTACTGACGCAATTTGTGACGGCAATAACGTTGAATCTATGGCGTCACATTTAAGGGTTTACGAGAAATCAGTGAAAACTTGGTGTCCAACCAGCCTAAGCTTCAAGCTGGCTTCGCTGCCTGATGGTCTCGGTAATGAAAACCTGAATTTGTGGCGGAAAACCTTTGAGCAGTCTTGAAAATATTGATCTTTTAAAATTCGCCATACAAACACAGTAGTAGGGTAACCAATATGTAGGACAGTGAAGTGAAATCCTTAGAAGTCTCTGAATCCATTGAAGACGATCTGGTGGTGAGGTATTACCCCACTCCCCTCTCCTGATATGGTCATGTTTTAATACCTATCACCTTTATTTATTGGTTACTCGGTAGTACGACGAAGGGCCTTCTTACACCACAACGTTGGTGGGCGGCGCAAGTTATTTATTTTTTATGCTGGTGGTTATCAATATCCATGATTTAAATCTACAAATATTCAATTAAATAAATAACTATTTTGCAGAAATAATTATTACAAATTGTAGGTTTATTAGGTAAATAAATGTGACGACCTTTGATATACAAACACTTGTCAAAATCAAGTGCCATTGCCGTGATTGGGAGACCAGCGGAATCATTTTTCAAGCTGGCTGTACACTTTTACAATCGATTATAAGTCTCTGTAGCGTCACAAATTCTGCAGGAAGGCATCCATCACATATAGCGGCCTAGTGCCCTGCTTAAATATACCTAACCTATTTTGAATTATTGTCCAGCCAGCCTGAGCCACATCCGAATAACTTTGTGATCGAAATATTTCGATCACTTAAGTTATGCGGATACTCCAAACAAGGTACGTTGTATCGGAATAAATGGGGTTTAAAAGATAATACCCTAAATAAATATAAACTTCTCATTAAAAATGTCTATTCTTATTTTTCTGTTGTAGGCCCCATCCGGTAGATAATTATTATAAATTATAATATCCAACGTTCGTAAAATAAGAGGGAAAACTCTTTGTGATTCTTTAATTAAGTTGCTGTATGTTGCTGTTTCAGATTAAATTAGCTCGCATTTTACCTAAGTACTATGCGTGAACGAAATAGCTAATGAATGGACATTTTACTATAACTTTGGATAAACAACTACTTTACAATATAATGTCAACTTTAACATTTTAGGTACATTATAATAAAGATAAAATAAACAAGGTATGTAAGTACATCGTGTTTATTGTAAGCATTAAGTACTTATTTAATTTATAAAATACAGTGTACAATAAACTACAAATTATAGTGTGACTACCTCAGTGGAAGTCTACCTGGACACCTAGGTTTCTGGGCAATCTACATCCTTCACATACCTAAATATGTATAAGGCAACCATGGAGATAAAAAGGACCCTTATAATAATAAAATATGGAGTAATTCAATAACTATATCAATATAAGTTATCAAGTAATTAATAAGAGTACTTTAACTTCTTGTTACTAATTATTCTATCCAGGCATAGAATGTGTGCATAGGAATGGTCCCCTTATTGTCGGCGGTATTTTCATTAGTAGACTGAAGGTGCCATAGGCAACAAGAACAATTGCCTGCTCATTTTTAACAAATTTTATCTTTTTTAAATATTGATCATCATGTTTAGTTAATGTATGTTGCTTTTTCCAGGTCTGTATGGAATTTATAGGTACACGGTATTGGTATCAGTTTGAAAACTCATATATGACATCTATAATAATTAACTAAATATTTATAATTATAATCCTGAATAAATACACCTGTTTTGTTTAATTTCGTAATTTCACGATGGGGATTAAAAGTTCCAAAGGACTATTATCAATTCAATTATAACAATATGTCCCATACATCCTATTTAGCATGTCACAGAAATTTTGGAAAATGTTGTTTACGAAAAAAGCCCAAAGAAATTACTTTGTTTTTTTGGTCAGTCATGGTTTTGTTTTCTGTCAGAAATTATATCATCTAAAAAAATCAAGCATCATATTCTTGGATATGTAATCCTTGGGAGACTTGTGAGACTTCTATGGATATGTAACCCATTTAAGTCTTATCTAGCTCTGTTGTCAGCATGACAGTAATGTTTGGGACACTATACATAATAATAAAGTGCTCAATAAGAGCAATATACAACATACTATGTGAACCTACTAATAATAATTACACAATTAACAATAATATCATATAAGTTATTAAATCATATTGTACATTACACATTGTTTTTATATACATTAAGTACAAATTTATGTAATATTATGTATTAAATTATAATCAGTCCCCAATTATTCAATTTTGACTTTGGATGGCAATTCCATATGACTAATTCTAAGATGACGAGACAAATCACTTGTCCTGTAAAATCCTCTAGAACAATGTTTACAGACATATGGAGTGTGATTTGTGTGATATTTCAAAAGATGAAACTCCAGCATTGTGGCAGTAGGAAATGACCTTTCACAATCTCCTATTGAGCATCTATATTTCTGAACATTCTCATGTTTGTAAAGTACATGGTTAGCTAAACTTCTCTTATTTGTAAATGATTTATTACACAGATTACAAACAAAAGGTTTTTCTCCCGTATGACTCCTCATATGTTCCTCCAAATTGGAGAATAACTTTGAACATATTGTACAGTGTCCAGATTTCTCAGAATGCACTCTGCGCATGTGTGTCTTCAAATTTCCTTTCAAAGAAAATGCAATACCACAAATACTGCAAATATTACGTTTCTCATTTGAATGTATCTTCATATGAACTTTTAATGAATAATTTGATTTCACAGCCTTGTGGCACAGGTGGCACACAAACTTTTTGTCATCTGTGTGTACTGAAGCATGCTTTGATAACAAAGACTTATCGCCAAAGGATTTCATACAAATTGTGCAGGAATATGGTTTATCTCCTGTATGAGTTCTTCTATGGCGAATCAAAGCGCCAACTTGCAAAAATCTTTTATCACAATATGAACAGGCATGAGGCTTCTCTCCTGTATGTCGTCTTATATGTATAATAATATCATTTTTCCTGTAAAAGCTAGTTCCACACGTCTCACATGTGAATTTACGTTCCCTCTTAAGATGATGAGTTTCTATGTGTCTCTTAAGGGATCCTTTTGTGGGGAAAGTAGACTTGCATGCTGCGCAGCAAAAAGGTTTTTCCCCAGTATGAGTTCGGAGATGAATTTCAAGAGCTGACTGGGAACTTTTCAACAGACCACAAATTGCACACTGAATGGGATCCACTTTTCCTAGTTTTTGCTTTCTTTTGGTTATCTGATTAAGATTTTCTTTTATGCATACATTGTCTTTACTTTGAGACTCGTTGACCGATAAAATATTCAAGTCGCAATCATCTTTCAAGTTGAATGTCTCTTGTAAGTTATCAAAGAAAAAGTCTACTTCACTTGATAGGCTGACTTTATCCTTGTTTCTTTCTTTGTCCAGACATACAGTAAGGTTACTTTTCCGTGATACATCACAGTCATCTTTCAAATCCTCAAATAGGAAGTCCACTTCACTTCCCAAGTCATTACATCCTGACATAAGAGTTGCCTCCTCTTTTAACTCTGTTTTGACATCATGCAATGACATTACGTTTAATTCATTTTTCATATTAGAAGCGGAACTGCTAAAAAAGATGTTATTCTCAAGTTCTAGCCTTAGAGCCCGGTCTGAAACTTCGCAACGATTTATAAACTCGTAAGCGACAGACAATTCGGCTATGCATTTGGTACAAATGTGCTGTGGTAAACTGTCATTTTCATTGATGATAATGTTCACTATTCGCATTATTTTAGAACTATAATCGATATCACTATGCTTATCATACAAAGATGTAGTGGCTGTTTTATTTACACAAATTCGGCAGACGAATGCCTCCATGTTTGAAATGCAATGTATCGATCAATAGGGAAGTTATTTATTAGAAAACATTTAATACGTATAGGTACCCAATAATTATATGGATAACTTTAAGGTCCGCTTACTTATTACTTCGTTTAATTTAATTTCTTTATTACACGCATTTTTAACTTCTGCTTGATGTTGTTTTGTTTGTTTTACTTTACAATAAAACTAGTACAATCGAGGACACTTCGGTACCTACGCGTCAGACAACGCCAGAACTGTCAGTACAATTTTGAAATATCAGGTTTCGTTCGAAAATTTCTTTGGCAAACATTTTGTCAGGAGAGCCTGTTTGTAGTGTAGTCAGGGACGAGTTGCAATCGGAAGGTTCGATCAGGTACCGATTATATTAGGTGTGTGCCAATCAATGTATCTCTTTCTTTTTTCAGAGAAACGTTCATACGATGAAACACGATCGTGATGAAATCCGCTATAACGACGAGACTTTACATTTACTTTGGGAACCGTGGGAATCGATTAGGGTTAAGTGTTTATGCATCCGGCACACCAAAAGCGGGGCGTGCGCGGCGCGGGAGCTGCGCGGACCCGCGTTGTTTGTAATTCAGGGAAATGTATGAAGCACGGCATACCAAAAAAGCAGCGCGGACCCGCGCTGCTCCCGTCGCTACAGATCGAGCGCGGCAGCAGCGCGGGTCATCGGCGCTGTATTACTATGGCCTCTATACTGACCTGACACACCAAACAAGTAGCGCGGCAGCGCAGCGGGTCCGCTTTGTCGCTTCTGTATTTTATTACATGCGCTATGCATGCCACACCGAAAGCAGTTTGAGCGCGGACCCGCGCTGCTCCGCGCACGACGCTCGTTTGGTGAGCCTAAGGCTTTATTGATTTCTTGTAAACCCTTAATTTTGTAAAATTATAATTCGCACTCAGACCAAACACAACTAGACTTGCAACCTGCGTAGCACCTTTAGTCTGTCTCTTTTCCACCAAAATGTATGGAAAAATAATGTACTTCTGGATCCACCACTTTTACTATCCTAATTTAACAGTTTGGATTCAAAATATTCCCTGATATGCAGTAAGGGACAGAAGAGACTATCGTGCATATATCGCTGTCTCGTTTTATTCTAAACGTCAGTTCAGGATTGCAAAGTAAAACAAGTTTTGTTTGTTTTACTTACAATAAAATTACTTGTAGCAAATCTAGGTCTGGGACAATTATACACTTCACGCCTTCCTATCCCAAAGCGGTAGGAAGAGGCACTTGCTAAGTAAATTCAACCAATCAAGCCATGGTTCATCGAGCCTTAGTTGTTAACCCTACGTGACGGGCGTAGTGAACCCATTACGGTTATAGGGTGCACTCACCTTGGCATTCGGGTTTCATAACGATGCTCTTCACTGAATTAAGCGTAAGTAAAAAAGATACCAGATCTCGATGAAGATTTTTTGTTCTGGAATTTAGTAGGTAGGTAGTAGTAGTAATTTGTATGGGTTAAGCATATCTATGTAGTGCCACCAGTTTTAATTTCTCCCAAAATTACGTAAACAGATTCTGTTTGCGGCAAATTCTGCTCATTACTCGTAGGTGCTGCAAAAAAAAATTGAACATATGAGTAGAGAGTAGGTCCAGCAGTGGATCATAAGTATATATATACACTTCACACCTTTTAATCCCAAAGCGGGGTAGGCAGAGGCACTTGCTTAGTTAGCAAATGCCCACGGTTCACCAAGCGTATTTAACCCAACGTGACAGGGGGTGAGCCCATCGCCGTTATAGGGTTCATACACCTTGTGGTGTGCGGGATGATGGGATGTTGTCCTTCACCGTACGAGCGTTGCGTTGCGTACATAGGCTCTGAAAAAGAGTCCCATTGGTACACGTCCGTAGCCGGACTCGAACCCGCGACCTCCCGGTTACAAGTCAAGTATCCGACCAACTGGACCACTGACGCTCACCAGTATATATAAAGGATGATGATGTTATAAACGAAATCAACTTCAGTGTAGACGTTAGCTTAGTATAGGTTGCACCATGTATTACTCCAGCAAGGAATTTGTTTATTTTTGCAGTAGGCCAAAATATATTTTTCTTTACTTGAATAGGTTCGTGTCTGGAGAGATACAAGGAACAAGTTTATGAACATGCTTCTACAAAATCTCCTGAACATAATCTGCCATAATGGAGGTCAAAATTAGGGTAGGTACTATTTGACGGGATCCATTTGTAAGGTCCGAAAATCAATGACACACTGTGCACTTGAACATTAGAACTACTAGATCAGCAGTTGAACGCAATAGATCAGCAGTTTGACAGCTTAGACGTTCATAAGGCCCACTGTTAATTAGATGAAAAAAAAAGCCACAATTCAGAAGATCATTTACTGATTAAATTTGGACTTCATAATCAACCTACAATCGCCCAATTCTCAGTATAGACCTCATCTATAGTTAGGCGAAGGGAATCTTTATACCTATACTTAGGGTATAAATTGGTAATTTTTTTGTGTGTTATGAGGACAAGATTATTAGACAATTACAACGCCTGTGTGGCGTATATTCGAGGTTAAAACTTAAAACTGAAAATTCTTAGAAAATCTAAATTGATTAAATAAATAAGTATAATTACTTATTTAATAAAACTAATGTTTTATTATATCTTTTCAAAATAGTGTCCATTCACGTTAACACATCGCTGCATCCGATGGAAATACCGGGAAAAACACTTTGCCCACTCGTCTTTGTCCCTTCAATGGCCTTTCGAGACGCAGGCTTCCTCGGCATCCATAAAACGTTAGCCGCGAAGTTTTTCCTTTATTTTCGGGCATAAATAGAAATCGCACGGTGCAAGTTCGGGACCTAATGGCGGGTGACCCAGTAATTCCTCCGTAAAATTTTTCTATGATTGCACGGCTTCAATCAACACAACCACAGACACGACAGAGTTTTTGGGCCTCGGTCAAAACCGGCGTTTGGGCACAAATTTCACTTTGGCGACTTATTGGGTTATACGATGTAATTAATTCCTTGGATTATTATACATTTGCTACGAATTAGTTTTAATTCATCATCATCATCAGCCCATACCTGTCCACTGCTGGACATAGGCCTCTCCAATTGCACGCCACTGTGATCTGTTTTCGGCTTCTCGCATCCAGCTTCTGCCAGCCATCTTGCGTATATCATCAGTCCACCTTGCCTGAGGGCGTCCTACTCCGTTTGCCGAGACGCGGTCTCCACTCGAGAACTCGTTTTCCCCAACGGTCATCGGTTCTACGGCTAATATGGCCGGCCCACTGCCACTTCAGCTTGCTAAAACGATGAGCTATGTCGATGACTTTGGTTCTCTGTCGGATCACTTCATTTCTGATTCGATCCTTCAGAGAAACGCCGAGCATAGCCCTTTCCATAGCACGCTGTGCGACTTTGAGCTTGTGGGCCAGCCGTGCCGTCAGTGTCCACGTCTCAGCTCCGTATGTCATTACAGGTAGGACACACTGATTGAAGACCTTTGTCTTCAGGCACTGTGGGATCGCTGATGTTAAGACTCGACGTAACTTCCCAAATGCTGCCCAACCCAGCTGAATTCTTCTGTTTACCTCGTCCTCGAAGTTGTTCCTACCCAACTGCAATGTCTGCCCAAGGTATACATATTTTTGAACAACTTCGAGAACGGTGCCGTGTACTGAAATCGGTTCCGGTAGAACATGTTCACTGAACATGACCTTGGTTTTATCCAAATTCATCCGTAGGCCGATCCGTAGAGAAGAATCAGCTAGGTCATTCAACATCAGTTGAAGGTCCTGCAGCGTTTCTGCCATGATGACGATGTCGTCTGCAAATCGCAAGTGAGAGATGTGTTCGCCATTGATGTTGATGCCAGTAATAGTTTTAATTACCCATATTATTCCACCGAAATGGCTTATTGTCAAGTTCTGGGTACACTTCAATATTATATATTCCATTTGCCCTAATGTATTCCCCATAATAAGAACGAGCTTGTTGAACCTGATAGGGCCCTAACGCCAGTAGTATTAACTGGTTGGCTGTGTGCAATACACGTAACATTGCTATGTTGTAGTTTTAAGGCACTTTTCGTACTTGTGATGACTATATTGTAAATACACGTTTCGTCACCTCATCACCTGTCTGAATATTTTAATCAATTCGTCCATCATCCCGATCCGTTTATGTAATAAGTAACTAATGTTTTAGTAATAGGTACCTACTAGAAATTCCAGTTAATAGATTTTAGGTTACCTAGATTGAATTCTTACATCGATTCTTAACCATCCCGCTAAGATAGTGAGCAGAAGTTCAGGCAAAGAAGATGTAAGATGCCTCCTTAGTCTCTGTGTAGCTACACTACAATTAATGTCATGATGATGTTTCAAATCTTTGGCAGTCCGAAAAATATCAATCCAAATAGAATAGTAAGGTAACTGAGAAATCAGCACAATCGTAGAACGTCCAGTAATTACGAAAAAATCCAATGCGCGAGACGATATTATCTGCAGTTGTTGAGATCACAGAACACTTTGTAAACACAAATCTCAAATCAGAAACTAATCATTTTCTTTAATAAAAAGTCTCTGAAGTTCTACCAAAATATGCTATACGTGATAATATTGTCTCGATCTTATAAATATGATTGGTAATAGTCGGTTTCTTATACATGCTTGAGGCAGAAATTGGCCATGTCCTTTACTGGTACGTTTTAAATTACTGCATAAAATATCGTAACTATAACTAAAACAAACTAAAGTACTGAAACTAAAGTGATTGCCCTCTTTCGGCACCTGTCATCCTTTTCAAAATATATCTGTTCCCAATTCATCCGTTCCATTATCATAGTTTATCGAAACATACATATCCCCAAAATAACCGTGTTCCAAAATCAATCAAAACAGTATTTCATAATGTTTGCTACCCAAATAATCCGTTTTTCTCGAATACAAATTCATTTGAGATATTATGACGACTATCTCTTCAATAGGTTGGTATAATCCAGATAGTAGGTACTTGGTATCTACTCACTCGTGATGTGGTTAATAGGTGATATAAATACATGGGAGGATCAATGGTACTCAAAACTGCTAGCTGGCAGTGCATATGCTAATCGTCGCGTTCGAACGTCATAGAACCACGAATGGCGTTGAGGGCTGGCATAGACGCTTGAATAGCAGAAACCCTCAGATTGAGAAAAGAAGCAAAATGTATAGATACTAAACTGTGCAAAGAAAAAGAGGAGAAAGGTTGATGTTATGTTAACAAAGAGTACAAAAAACTACTAAGAAAAGTAGGTACAAAATAACGAAAAGGACACAGTTACGTTTCTGCAAGATATTATTACACTATGGAAAGAGCTAAGTAGGTAGGTTAAATTAAGTATGTACCTACGTATATACATAAGGAAGAATATTTTTTTCGTTAGCTTTATAAGTGGCATTTCCTTTTGTTGTTTATTTTTAATAGATTAGGCTTTGATAATAAAATATATTCTTTGTATATCTGGTGTTTTATTCAATTCTGCGATATTGTCACCGAGTACCTATTGAAATGAAATACGGATATTTTGGGAAAAGAATGTAGTGTCATAAGTGTGATAGATAGAATAGTCATAATTTGGAACAAGTATAACATGGGTATGGTTGATTTGGGAACAGATATATTGGGAAAAGTATGACAGGTGCCGAAAGATTCTGCCCTATACGTTCGTGCACTAATAAGACTTAAGAATCAATAGGTCAATACTATGATTCGATTTTATTGACCGATATACTGAAGTTTTAGTTTAACTGAGCTGTCTGCGTAACTGCATACAAAAAGTGTATGGTCATTGATCATTAGACGTATGATATCAAAACCAAAGTGTATCTCAATTTGACAATGATATCATGAAATTATTTCTGACTGAACACCTAAATGGCTAGAAGAAATAAAACATGAAACTTCTGTCACATAATGCTCTATAATGTTATGTTGATTAGTGCTGACATTTCAACATCACGTTATCACAGACCACTACAGATATTACTAACGTACTTGGACAGCTCAAACTAGAAACAATTGAGATAGGTAATAGATATTATTAAATTTACTGATTCATAACAAGATAATATAATTTAAGCAGCAATAGACTTGAGTAATGTCCACTAAATTTGCTCGATGCTAGATAAAATTTGAATGAAATTAATCGTAATATCTGGATGGTTTGTATTGGTCATAGCATATGTTTACACATTTTAAACGACGACAGTGTAAAGAACTCTCTTTACCTTTGTACAAACTTAGATCATCTATAAATCATGCTTCATATTTACATTATGCGTCAATATCGTCTGATAAAACTTTAGTAATAATAGTATAATTTTCTATTAAAATAATTGCACAAATAATACAATCAATATTTTGATCCAGTCAAAAATAGACAGTATTTAGCTAGATAATTAATTAGCTACATTTAAAATAATAAATAGCTTTGAATATAAAACATTAATAAATTAACTTGCACCTTAAAACAAACATAATAACAATTAGTCATTTACAAAATTTCATTCCTAGTAATAAGAAACACAGAGAATCAGTAAACAACAAGATAAAATTTGGAAATATACAAATTAACCGAACAGACATATTCCGGGTCCGCTTATTTTAATACTTTTTTTTTTGAGATATCCCTGTGCCTTATTCATAATACGAATCTATTTTGTACGTACAAATACAAAAAGTTGAATAAACTTGTAATATATTTTGTGAAACTCGTATTTGTTTATTTATTATATTGTCAAAAATATGATTGCTTTTCATTTTTAATTTGCAGGTAGTAATTATTATATCATGTAAGTTCATCTATACAATAATTAATGTACTATGTAAAATAATAATAGCTAGCACCAGTGAGATACAGAATAGCGTAAGTGATAGCCACGTGACACCCACATGTGAAACGTGAAGACAAAACAGATCAAAGAAACAAAAAAAAAACACCAAATAACATCAAAATTAACTTCTGTAGAGAACAATGTGAAAGGTCATTCACATCAGTTTTGGTTCATTTAAGCATTATTCCCATCGTCACAGCCTCATTACAATACTACATAACAAGTCCACATGTACATACAATATAAAAGCTTTAATATCAAAAAATTGCAAATTATACGTACATCTACAACAAGTAAATATAAAACTCAACTAGTTATCATTATTTTACTGTTCACATTAAATTCGCCTATTATAAAAGAATAAGGAATATTATTACTCTGAATATCTATGTAGTTGTATTTACTAGACCAGCTACTCTAATTTTGTCACGTAATAAACTAACCACCATTCTCGGAATTCATGAGGTAACCATAAAATTTGTACGAGCTTGTCAGACCGCTTGTTTTATTTTCAAATATTGCTCTTAAATCACCATTAACCAAATGAGAATGCCAGCAAGGTTTATTAGGCCACTTTGTTGTGTAATAAATGTATTGAAATTATGTATGAGACGTAAAACGTACGTACACCAGACACAAATACTTATTTATAGTGCCCTTATAACTATTTTTAAAACGAAAATATTTGGTAACTAATTATATACAAATTCCATTTTAAATAAATTAATTCGAAATATAATCATAAAACATGTCAAATATAATTTCCTTAAGGCATTGTCCCACGGAAATGCCGCGTCGGTAAACGAATGTCACTAAAACTACTTACATAAATACCGTGCATACTATCTTTATCAATCTATAAAAAAAATTAATTTCATTTCAATAAATACATTAAAAATATTTCATAGGTACATTAATACGGCAAAGTCAGTCGCCAAATTGGTAATACGAGAATAAATAATACGTATAAAATCAATACGTTTGTAATAAAAGACATGTAGTGATAATTATCGGCGGCTGACTTAGCGTCGTCGTCAATGCGAAACCTTGACATTGGTACAGCTCGCGTGTTAAATGTTGTGTGCTGCAGCAAGTCACAATTTGTACTAGAGGTTATTAGTTAATGGCTTGTTCGGTCATTTGTAGGCAGAGTGCGTCGAGGCTGGAGTAGTCGTCGCCGAGCGAGGTGGCGGAGGGCGGCGGCGGCGGGCGCGGCAAAGGCCCGTGCGGCGGGAACGGCGGGTACGAGTGCGACTTGCGCCGCGGCTGAGGCGGCGCCGTCGCCGGCTTGCACGGCGGCGCCCACGTCCGCTTCAATGTCTTTTGAAAACCGTTCACCGGATTTGATCGCCACCTGAAACATTTCTCACATTTATAGACAAACTGCTTATTGTTTTGTTTTGAATTGCTGTTACTTATTACCGTCAAATACAATGGTAAAAGTGATATTAGCCAGGTCTACACATTCACATCGATATGGTAGTTTGGAATGCCGCTTAGAAGTACTCGATGACTCATCATCATGAGCCACATGACGTCCATTGCTGGATGAGGATCTTCCTCGTTGACTCCCCTTTGTTAAATTTTCAAAAGTACATATATGACAATTGGTTGCATTCCAAACGAAAAGGATCTAAGGAAAAAGATCTACGTGTGTAAACCCGACTATTTTTACTATTTCTACTTTTACTACGTGTTATTAATAAATGGTCGAGTGTAACCCTGTGAAGAGGTACCTCTGCTTAACGCACCGCCTGTTGAGTGGCATGTCGCTGACATGGTGGAAGAACTGGCGCGGCGGCAACCGGTGACGCATGCGACGCAGCGCCTCGCACAGTCGCGGACATGAGAAAGACTCGTGGTGGATGGCCTGGATATGCACATACAAATAACATTACATTACATAAGTAGAAGTGACAGTGTCCAATAAGGTGGACCGAAGATGAGAAACCGGACTTAAACGTGTAGTAGTGGTAGGGTGGTGTACCATAGCACTGTACGTACTGTACTGCAACAGATAAAGAAAACTGTGGGGTCAGCCTGTTTAGACAGGGTGTAAGTAATAAGTGGCCAGCACATCAATTAATATCTTAATTAAAAAGGTATTATTTGTCTTTATGCTTTAACTCGGTTGCACGGGAGGACAGTATCCGTTTTTATTTAATTGATTTGACTTGTCTTTGAGACTTGAGTGCGACCTCCACATAGGAAAGCAAGTGATCTACTCGGGTCTAAAGGACACTCGAACTTGGCTTAGCAACTACCATGGAGTCATTATCCAGGACCCCCAGCTTAACGTGCCGTTCGATACAAAGAAAAACTCGACTTAAATCCAAATATTCAACGAAAATACTAATTTCGACATTTACTGAATGTTGTAATTATTGAGGATTGGTAAGGAAGATGCTTGTCTTAATAATAACGAACCTTATCAACGAGCCAGCAATGCAGCGACATGGGATCGACGGTAGCTTCGTGGTCTTCCTCGTGCAGTGAATACATCGGAAGTCGAGTCGGCACATTACCGCATCCATTATTTATTAGCTGTTCCGACGCTGAATTTAAACAAAACATTTTGCTTTAGAAATCACTCGGAAGATACGTTACGTTTTAATGACGTAAGACCAATAACGGCACAGCACCGCAGGCTG
This sequence comes from Conopomorpha cramerella, assembly GCA_012932125.1. Classification (NCBI taxonomy): domain Eukaryota; kingdom Metazoa; phylum Arthropoda; class Insecta; order Lepidoptera; family Gracillariidae; genus Conopomorpha; species Conopomorpha cramerella. The sequence continues at coordinate 74,082 of SJJU01000411.1, forward strand.
CGATTGGTGGATGTTGCCGAAAACAAACTCACTGATCATATTATCATCATCGGTATCAATAGTACTATTTAGACCCATCTACATCAATATGTTTACTTTATTACATAAGTTTGCATGTACCAAATTGAATTGCTTGTTTGGTATTCTTGACACATTTGAAATTTTCCGAAAGTGTAAAGTGGCATGAATAGAGTCGATGACTTAAGAATTTATACCCCGCGGTGTTACTTAAGTTTTTTCGTTCCAGTGGGAGTTTGGGGATAAAGTATAGCGGGAATAATGTAGTTTTCCAAGAATTCAATATTTTTCCAAAACTGTGCAGTAGTTTCAGGGCCTATTCAATTCAACCAACAAACCAACTAAAAATCAAACCGTTCCTCTTTATCATATTGGTATAGATTTAAAACACATTGGTCAATTCGTCAGTTAGAAAGATCAAAACTAACCAATCTCAAGCACTCGAACGATCGCGGCGGGTATATCTGACGATGGCGGCATGGGGCTGATGAGTATGCCCCGCAGCCGCTCCAGCCCCCGGCCGAGGGTGGCCAGCGTGGGCGCCGCGGCCAGCTCCGCCGCCATGCTCTCCAGTGACGTCATGCGCTCGTTCAGCTTCTTTATCGACAGCAGCAGCTTGTGACGCGCACCCTTTGTTACGCCTGTCAACATTCACACCTTTAGCATCGCCGTCGATAATTAATTTACTGCCAACATCTAGAGTCAAAATAAGTAATTCGTTTACTTTTATTATGTGTTGATCTCATTTTCAGAAGTCGCATTTTTTATAACTACATATTTTAAGCACGGAATAGAGATTATGCCAGAAGTGCCGTGTCAAATTTAGTAAGAGAACTGCTGTCTCTACACTCACATAAGTGCGCATATAATAATTACAGTGACTTACAGACCATGTGTTTCTTCTGGTATATGAGATAAACGCATACTCAAATGTGAAATGTGCTTGTATAAAGCGCGACTGAACGAAAATTTGCGTCCGAGCTCCGCCTATTTGCAACATCCGAAACATGCTTGAACTTAAAGCAGTTCGCGCTTCTCTCTCGCAAGACAAAATAACAGAATAAAGGGGTATTTCCACCGACCGGACGGCCCGGCACCGGACAGAAACGGATGGATAGGAATCCGTACGTCCGGCAGAATTCTGCGGCATACCGACGTATCCGACAGCGTCCGGTTGTTGTGGTTTCAGCGCCTACGTAACTGATTAGTTCAAGTGTTCCTTCCGCCGAGTGTCGGTATTCCGCGACGATATACGACGACGTATAACGACGGATAACGACGCATGCGGCCGCCGACACGTCGTCGATGTAAAATAGACTTTGAACATCGTAATGTATCTTAACATTTTTGTTTAAAGATTCAAAAATCCGTTTCTGTCCGGTGCCGTGCCGTCCGGTCGGTGGAAATACCCCTTTAGTGAGGTAGGGAGTAAATTGATCTCTATTTTGTGTGTAGAAATTATGGTTTTCCGTCAGTCTATTATTTAGACAGAAGAACTGTGAAGACGTGAGACATACACACCACATATTAATTCACTTAATGTGTGTTAGTCTTAGAATTAATAAATTGTCGATAGCAAAAGAGTATTTTATAACTAAATGCACATAGTACTGAGTGCGTTATTGTTCCCGAAAAATACATGTGATCGATATATTTGTTATATTACTGCTGTTACGATATTTACTAAAAATCTAATTAAAATAATAAGGCAACATCAAATGTCATAACTATGCCACAATAATATTTAAATATGAACATCGCATATAAAATTGTGGTGATACATTTTTTAAAGTAGACAAACTTACAATAATTTATTATAGATAGGTAACAATTTAATTCTCATACAAAATTGGTCTATTCGCTCGCTACTATAGCAAAATACTATATTGCAAAATAACCTTGTACAATACCAGCCGCGTAGTGAATTAAACAGTATTTTTTTTAAATAATTTACATAGCATTGCATCGGCCAGTAGTCACTGCATTGTCGCATCAGCCATTACACCTTCCGACTCAAAGAGCCTTGTATTTATTACTAATTAATTTAATTCGCCAATAGCACAGATTCTTGAATTTTTTTTGATCTTAACCAAAACCCGACCGAGAGAAAAATAATTCGCAAAGCAAAAATCAACAAAATATTAAGTATATTTTATATCAGCAAATTGTAAGTAGCGTCAAGGACTGACTGGGACCGACCTATTTCGGTATACATTTAAAATTGGCGGGTTATATTTTCATACATTTCGGGTCAAACATTATTGATTCTTATGACTTAAACTAGTGGATTCTATAAGGCACTGTAAGACTACCTGTGCCTCCTTACCAATACAATACATTCAAATTTAAAACCCTAATAAATACTTACTGGCAAAATAAAGAACTCTTTAGATAAGTGAACCCGACATTAGAAAAAATGGCATAGCAAGCGGACAAAAACACGAGACATAACAATGCATTACCTATAGGTATTTTCAGTTGCATACTTCCGCTTAGGCTAATTGACTGAGGGCCACGTTAAATATTTATGAAGATATCAAACAATTGCTTTGTGCAGATCATCTGTGAATACCTATCTAGTTCTGTTAAATATTTATGAAGAAATCTATACAATCGCGATGCACAGTGTCAGTGAATATCTGCATCTGTCCTTAACATCATTTGAAAGTAATTGACTCAATTGCTTGCGCAAGCCGCGCGGCGGAAACTAATTGACGAATCGCAATTTCAATGCACTAGCGTATTCATTGTATACTTGAATAAATATGAATTTAGGAAACATTAATCAAATACAAGTTGACATGACATGATTATTATACCATGTATGTAGGTAGTTGGGCAGAGGGAACACACCTCACACAAACTTATCAGAGGTACAGAGTTAGGTTTTCTCATAGAGTTATAATAGATAACATACAATTGTGCATACATTCTAGCACAGAATTATACATTGATACACGCTAGCTATACATACAGGCATATGCTTTTATTTTAACACCATACACCTTGGATACCAAATGATAAGTATACTTCGCAGTGGCTAGAATTTCCATGGTTAAATTATAGGAAATAGTATCACTAATCAATTACTTGACTGAGTTCACAAACAACTACAAGTGATAGATACGCAATGCACATCAATAAGCCATCAAAAGTAAAAGGACCATTGGTCTTAGAACCACAGTTGGGCTTGTCAATATGAACAACTTTTACTGCGGTATTATACAACACTTAATAAAATTTATGTCGTTCTTAAAGATACTTACATTATTTTTAGTGTTTTATTGTTTTATACAATAAAGTACAAAATACAATACTAATATATTAGTTTTTTTCAAGCCATAGAAATACGAGTAGGTACGTTACTTCCTTTCTATGTATCTATCTACCTTCCAGTATTTTAATGTTCGTGATTGCTTAAGATTACATAAAACTTATTATACATAATATAATAATAAATATTTGATTTTTCCAAACAAGAATTTAAAACATATCTGACTGCAAAGTGGCCGATTAAATTTAAACAAAACAACATTAATATCTTACCTAATCGTTCGAGATAGTCTTCATCCATCGACATCATTTGTTCATAGGTGATGTTGGTAAAGAGCCACACATATTTGTGCAGCCGAAGGCTTTTAAGCCATTGCGCCACCATCGACATGCCAGGGTACTCCACGAAGCTGCTGCTGCGCAAGTCATCGAGCCGCGTCTCGCTGCCGGTCGTCCCGTACATTATACTAATAGGCCTCAGTTGACTTAAACTATGTTCGCTCGACAGCGAAAAGCTTCGCGGCTTCTGTACGAAAGGCTCGTCGCTCAAATTCTCCGCCGACGATGACATGTGTATAAAGTTCGACGACGGCGGCGTAAGACTATTGGAGCGCTGCGATTTCGGCTGAGCTATCGTCACATCAAAATTTAACTTCTCCCCTTCTAAACTAATGTCGACGTCGCGGCCATTTTTTGAGAAAGATTCCTGTAGAGGATCTGCTCCGTACTTGTGATCCGTAGCTTCAACTATGCCCCGGAATTCGACGTTTTTACCTACTGTCCTTCTAAATGCGTTATTTACACTCCAGATGTTGGTTGAAGAGTCTATTCGTTTTTGCCAAAGCATATCTGTTATTGTGATTCCTGATATATGACTCTCAAGATACCTCAACCATTGTGTTAATGTCCTGGAACAGATTAGAATAACATTTGTGAATCGAGTTGTGATATTGGCACACCATAAAAACAATTCCAATGCACATTTAGTCAAAAAATATTGCATTAACCAACTTGAAAAATAGTAGTTCAGCTAAATTTTATCCTCTATGAGGTTTACCTACATAATTGTGTAAGCCCTAAACATTTTTGTTGTATTTAGTTTAATTTCAAAATAATAATAACAAACAATTTCTGATGTTAGTACCTTTTCGGGGGTTTAAAGTACAGGAAAGACTAGAATGAATAAATTAGAAACATCAAGACTATATTTTTTCATAGCTTTATAATTACTTAATGTATGTATATTACATACATCAATTTCAAGTTATATACAATATTTTCTTACATTTGGTCATGACTTGTCAAGGCTGGATGCACTAGCAGGTACGTAAGCAGTTGCCGGCAGAGGTCAGTAGCAATGGAGGCGCTGCGTGGAGCATCTATATAGCGCTGGACCAGCACTGGTGCAGCATTCATGTACAAGTCTTTGGCTCTCTCATTATCTGTTCGTAGCAGAGGCAGCAGTGACAGCAGCTGCCTTAGGCGCTCCCCTCCTGCATTACAATTTATTAAATATATTTTGTTGAACATAACTTATTACATTAAATTGTATGAGTTGCTTCTTCATTCAAATTGCACAAATTTGAATACTTAAAGCCTTTACTACAGTAAAGCTGTCCAAGCTCTACACTGTTTTTTTACAAGCACTAGCTCATAGAAACAATGTACAAGAAAAAATAAAATTATTTAGCAAGAACCACAGACATTGATATAAAAATTACACTAAATATAAGTGATAAAGGTTTGAATATATTAAAATAACAAACCAATTCAAATAAATGCCACTTGGGTGGCAGTTGAAGAGTAAATTTTAAATATTAGTGTAATCTACCCACTAGTGCTGGTGTTGGTAATATTTTTTTTTACATTACAGGAATCAGCAAATTACATACAAATAAAATTGACTTACTACAGTTCAATGAGATGATATGATTTGTAATGTCAATAGTATAACTTAATGAAAAGGTATTTTTCCATTTAGATTATTAAAAATCTACCCCCTTACATGTAGGAAAATTTCTAGATGCACTAAGATTTACATAAGTTGGAGTAGACACGGTAATCAAAGTTTTACCTTCATCGTCTTCGTCTTCACTTCTGGCTGTTAAGAGATTAGCCAGGAGGACTTCGTCATTTGCATCCCTTTCCAGGCGTTCATCGTCTACGTGTGTACGTAGTGCCGCGTCTACAGCCCGCTGCAGGAGTTTCAGACCAGGAAAGGGAACTTTTCGCGCAAGGGCGCATGCAACCACAGTCTTTTCGCAAGCACCCCATTGCTCGAATACTCCTGCTACGCCGCCCAACTGCTCGTAAAAGGTCCCGTTCATCGCGCCAACAGCATAGCAGATTCACCCAATTTACCAGTTCACAGTTCACACGACAGACAGATGGAAACTGTCCTTGCCGGTTACCTTAAACGGGCAAATTAACTTTTTTATGGAATGGCTGCACACTACAACGAAGTGTATAAGCTCGGCTAGATTTGGTAGAAAAATAGGAGTCTGGTACCAAAAACAGCGATTACCGATGAATCAAATCAACCAAAATGGCCGTCCGTCAGCAGGCGGGATAATGATGTGTTGCTAGAAAAGAAAAATATTACCATGTCTTAATATTTTGTTACCTACTTTATGTTTTGGAGCCAAGGAAATTTTACATCGATATATTTTCAATTTCAAGTATTTTCTTCTTCATTGTCACAAAACCCTTTTTCCTGTTTATGTGAAACACAGAACTGTTATCACCATAATAAACTTCAATGCTACTTGCCACCAGATGTCACTGCGTAAATATCACCAATGCGCTACAGTCGAAGACTGCCGGAGCGGAAGCGGAACACTTCCGGTTTTTAATGGCTGGTTATTATTATTTTTAGAGATAATCCTGTCCAAGTGTATAAAATTGTTGATTAGCAACCATTAAAAAGAAATAGAAATATTAAGCTCTGCAATTTGTACGATGAAAACTGCTCTGCTGTGGGTCACAGGGGTAAAGTCTGTTAGCGATTTCTTGTTTGAGGAGCATTAGAAGACAGAGCATTCTAGTTAGACAGTTTTTAGGAATCATTAAAGTAGTTTTGTTGAATAGCAAGCATTTTTTTAAAATTTAATGTCGTCTTAGGAAATTAGCCTATTTAGCCAATAGTCAAGTAAATTCTCTTCGTTGTACAAAAAATATAATCAAAATCAATTTTAAAGTTCCACAAAACAAAAACGGCTAGAACTCACTCTTACCTACATCATCGTAAAAAGTTATAGATATAGGTACCTACATGGTGATTAGTATATAATATAATATTTTAGGCAGAAGAGTACCTACTGGTTCTGTATAGGGTATATATAGTATGAATAGAGCATTTCAGCAGGTACCATCAAAACCCGATCATCTGATAGCGATGTTTGTAGGAAGAGATGTTGGAAGATTTTACTTGTTATGTTTATTTGTACAAAAACAGTACTTAGACTACAGCATCTGTAATTTGTAAAGAAGTCGATTTCCTATCAAAAAAGATTAGATACCTATTCCTGACTTGGCAATCACAATTTAGTACCACTCCCATAACGATTATGATCATGACGATTATATTGCTAAACATTGTTTGTTGCAAAAGTTGTTTTTTTATAAGAAATAAAGTGTATTTTGGTATAAG